>PNEQ01030707.1:0-18829 GCA_003012365.1 Medauroidea extradentata
TGTGATGTTGCTGATGGGCTGTACATAGAACAACCCTTGCATGAGAAGGAGGTCAGGCGTTCCAAGCGGTGCAAAAGAGTAAGAGAAATATTAGATTTGTAGGAAAACTGAGTGAGTGGAATAAAGAAGGTTGAGGTAAAAAGCATCAAGGGGAAAGTGTGTAATTGAAAAGAGTTAATTATACGACTAGGTCAAATAATATAAGGAATGTGATATGTGTCAATGAAGGTGTGGTATGTTTAAAAGTGTATATGGTATATGTTGTCAATGAAGGTGGGAGAATGTGGTATATTTAAAAGTGTAAGGTTTCCGAATGTGAGATATTTTGAGTGTAAGGTTGGCAGTGTAAAAGGAGAATGAGTAATGGAGTGAGTGTGTTGGTTGAAGTGTATTAAAGGAAATGTGTAACTTGTGAGAATAAAAGTATGAAGCGAAAAGTACATGGCAATCTTTATTATTATGCAAGGTACACAACATGGGGCTCCAGGTCTGATAGGCAACCAGCGCTACCTGGACAATAACAGCAAAATCCACATACAGTATGTGACTATCAAAGATAGACTTATCTAGGAGGCTGGTACTATTTCTGGGGACCAACAGTCATGTAGCAATGGCAGACATGTTGAGTCAACAAGATGGAATTAAGGATGAGTAGATATCTCTCGAGTACTGCAGTAAGAAAACAGTCACAAATGACACTGAACCACCATGCTGCAAAAAGACATAGTAAATGTCATATACACTGAACACATATTAATAGAGCCATAATTAAATATCACTACCTGCAATTTGCACCGACACAGCACAGCGCAGGTGCACAGCAAGTAAAATGGGTCTTCAATTGCACCTATAGTCACAGTCGGAACTGAATACACCCCTACGTTATTTAGCTGCGCATACATGGACAAAACAAATGGACTAGTGACGAAGTATTTCACAGGCACATATTTACAACCATTTTGTACCATCACGTGATCTCTTGCACTTCTCTTTGTGTGCATATTTAATTCCACTACAGCACAACCTGATGCAACGCAGGTGCAAATTTTGCACTGCACCCGTAAAAAATTAAAAAAAAAAAAATATATATATATATATATATATATATATATATATATATATATATATATATATATATATATATATATATATATATATATTTAATCGGTCCCTAGGTGTGCACTTTTCACACTTTGAGTGGAGGCAGAAAAATAAAATATTAACCATCCAGAACATAGCGTGGGAGTGGCTAACCATGAAAAACACTCAAGTGAACACCAAGAATGTTCATGATAACACAGTCAAGATAACAAGCTGCTGGAATGGTACGATGAAGACCTGCATGTAGGAAAAAAAAGCTAATATGCTGAGGAGAAAAGTTACATTAGAACAGCACAACCACATCGATAAAGAACCACTCCTCAGTGGTACAAGAGAGCTGCATATTTGTTTAACACAGCAGTTTGCAAGAAACTATGGCTTACACACTAATGAGTCAGTCTATCTATTACTACATGGCAATATCCATACTAAAGAGCAATTTTATCTGCTAGAGATTGTGATACACAGAAACGGAAACCCCTAAAATTATGAATCTCCTACACCAAAGATTGCACAAATCTTTACAATTACAATTTAGCAAAACATATTTCAATTTTGTGCCTCATCTTAAGAATGCCTACTGTCTTCATGGAGCAAGGACCGATAAGGGTAAGGACTGTTCGAAGGGGTGGGAGGGCAGTAGGGGCAAACTCCAAAAAAAATAAATATGCAAAATGTAAAACCTAAAAGTGAACTTGGGAATAAACCATTTGGAATAACAGTGGTTTATTTACAGGAAAAAACATAGGTTACCTCGCCAAATAAGTGTCGACTCGCCACAGCTCTCGCCTTGTCAGACATTTTCAAGTTGTTTTTTATACCAATTAATAACCCCACCCTCCAAAACTCATCACTGAATTAATGCCTAGATAAGAGCAGCTCTGCCACAAGCACTTGTGCCACATCACTCCCACGTGCAAGGCAGTAAACTAGCGTACAGTGTTTCTGTCATACTGTTGTAACAATGGAACTTTGTAGTGACATTAGTTTTTTGCTGGAAAATATATGCTTAAGTCTATGTAGACCACTTAGCAATATCCAAGCACTGTGGAGTAAAATTTCTACTTACAAAAGCACCAGTGCAACAAAAACTTTAATTTACAATATTAATTCAAATTGTTGATTGATGTGTAATTTTTTCAAATCAACACACACAAATTACTTTCATAAAAAGCTGAAAAATATAAACAATGCCAATTTACTTGAATATTTTTTTCTGAAACAGCAATACTTAATTTATTTGTAACTTTGGTAAAACGCTACTTTATCGGATGTCTGAAAAAATTATTATTTATTCAAATTATAACCCTCAATGACCAATGTATACAATTCAGAAAAACTGTGCTTCAATAACTCTGTTATTTACAGCCCAAAAGAAAAGCAATGAAAATAAATGTCAGCCTGACATTAAATGATGATTGTTATCGTCTACTCAAAGACTACGTTGTAAATGGTTGCATAGTACTACCAGCAGCAGCTGTACTGGTAAGTACCAGCAACAATTTTTGTAAACAACAATTACCTAATTTTGATTTTTTAAATTGGGAATGTTGCTGAGACCAAAAATGTACACATATCATCTAATTCCACCCCCCTCCCTATGCGTACATGACATGTCATATCACTATTTGACATATGGTATTTTAAAAAAGTTTTCTACTCTTAATACATACATAGCAAAATAAACAAGCTACCAAACTGTTATGTAGTGATGTACTGTATGTATGATGTGTATATTTACAGTGTGTAACTGATGCATAGTGCAACCTCCAATGCACGTTGTGCCTGACTGGTTTGTTTTTCTCTCAGCACACGCACGCGTGCATTCACACACGCACACACACACAAACAGAGCAGAAACACGGACACCTTGTGGAAAACAACCTTAAAAAAATAACACGCAGTGTTCTCCCCAGTGCCATTTCTCCAGGCGCCCCACCCAGCTAGTTTTCACTACCACCCGGCTAAGAAACAGATATTCCCATCAACACCATCATGCTTATTCCACGATCAACCCGGCTGATCTCGTGAACCACCCAGTTCTAAATTTGTGCTGGGGAGAACACTGAACACGGTAACTGTGGACAGTAAAAACTATTGTGAAGCAGATTCTGACTGACTCAGCTTTAGTAAGTACAAGCAATTCTGTTACAAGATTAACTCCAGACCAGCTCTTTCCCTCTTTCTAAAGTTCACCAATCTAGTAGAAATACAGGAGAGCTATTTCCTTAATATTTGACACAATCATTAATTATATTTGAAGCAATTATTAATTATGAACCATCTCCATCACATTTTTTTTTCCAACTTAGGTACTGCTATGGAAGGAGCTAGGATTCTTTCTTTCAAGAGACTTCAGCAAAATACCTGTGGCATTTGAATATATTAATTTTTACTACGTGCCAATATTTCCACATAACGGTAAGTACTGTACATTGAACCTGCTGGAAATTAAACTGTTTTCTTCAGCAATACTCATTGTTTTAAAGTGTAATTGTTTTATTAACACATATGTAAAGAATTTTTTTGTGGCCTTCAGGATCTCTTGGTTTAACAATCTTTTTTCAACAAGCCAAGGGAAATTTTGAGATCTATGAAGACAATAAAGACCACATATTTGCTAAAGGACGGTTGAGAACTGTTGAAGACAACACTGAAGAATATTTCAGAAAAACTGACTTTGATGTGACACATGGGGAGAGAATGACATCAAGTGATGTTTACGACGAGCTAAGGACTAAAGGATTTGAATATAGGGAACAATTTCAAAACATAATGGATGCTACTCTAGGCAGAAAAGGTGTGTATTGTATCATTAAGCTGAAAAAATTTTCTCCATACCAACACAAGTGTACGTGCACAACTGAAATAAAATATTCCATAACTTTACATACAAAGCTAATATTAGTCGTAGCATGACCACAGTTTGTGACATTGGTATAAAGTCATGGAAAAACATAATAACTTATGTGATATTTTTTTCTCTGCGAGCAGTGGACATAATATGTCCTAAATTGCCTGAGTGCTATCATATCATTTGCAATAAAATATGAAACACTTTTCAGGTAAGTGTTTTTCATATGTAGCAAGTTGTGTACAGGCAATGTTGCAAAATTGGAGAAATTTCCACACATGTGTGAAAAAATTTACTATCCAGAAAAAAACATGAGAAATTTTAACATTATTAATTTTTGCATTCATTAACGTTTTATAAGACTTTTCATTGCTATTCTTACTAAATTTTAAAGTGTAACGGAAGATATTTTATAAATTAGAGATTGTAGTGAAATAAAGAGGTGACTGTTGACAGAGCAATGCTGTATAAGTTGATGATGGTGCTGGGTTCTCATTCATTGTCACTTTGCAGTCATCTGCACTTCTGCTGCCCTTGATCATGAGGGAAATACTGTAATTATAAATATTATGCTCGTTTGCTTCACTTTGTTACGTCAGTCAGTCAGTCATAAGCATGAGTGTGTGAAGGTTGTTTGTAATTCACAGTTCTCTTTCAGAATGAAGAGACCTAAAAGCAAAGGACATACCGTGCAACGTTTTGGGTGTTATTAAAACTCATCTGTGTTAAAAAAAACTCTTTACACAGTTTTCCTGCAATTTTCTTGCAGTGAATATTTTAATATTTATGTATTTCTGTTTTTTGTGTTGATATTTCATTTTGGTTGTGAAAGGTCAGCAAGGAAAAAACACCACCACGTGGGAAGCTTTAAAATTTTTATGAAAATTTTCATCTTGGGTATCTGGCAACACCGTGTATAGGCAACAATGCTGTGTTTTTTTTGTCTCGGGGTCCTCTAACTTTCTGTACTTTGCCCATTTCCTGGTAATTTAAGCTTGCTATCTTGTGCTGAAGGAAAATGCATTCTCACTCGATAACTACAGAGTTCTTGAACTATTGACATTGGACTTAAAACTACAGAGTGGACAAAAAAGTTACACAAGCTTGTATACTCATTGGATGAACCTTGAAAATTATATATAATGTAGTACCTCCACAGGATGCGTGATTTTTTTTTACATTGGAGTATACAAAATATGTTTACTAGGTATCTTCCTCAAAACAAAAGGGCAAAATTGATTTTGGATACAGAAAATTTCAGTATGGTTAACTGGACACACACAGTAGTATAAATAAGACTGTTGTATATACATATGTTTAACCTAAATGTCAGACATGTCGAACTCACTTGTACGGCGGGCCATTTTCATTGGCAGACAACCTTTTACGAGGCCCACACTAGATACTGTATAGGTTCCACCACTGCTAACGTCAACACTAGGCAATTATAATGTTTTTAGTTTTGTTTGCTACATAGAAACTAATATAAATAACACTACATCAATTTTAAAATTTTATTAACAACTTGGGGATAGAAAAATATTGACATTTTAAAATTTTTGCAAAAAAAAAAAACATAAAAATTTTCAAAATAAAACATAATACTTTAATTACTCATAAATGTTCCTTAAAAGCCAAGACAGACTGTAAAAAAACTCCCTTGCACCAGTTTTTACACACATGTTCTACATAGGCTAATACAGTTTTTAACCTACCTAGTAAGTTCTGCAGTCATCACGAAACAATAACTGATGGTGGTGTGGTGTGACAAGAAGAACTCTGGATACTTGTACACTGCCAATAACAACATAATCACAATATACCTGCTTCAGTAATTTTGAAACATGGAAGTTGGGACATTCTACTGTAGTTACGTTTTTAGGAAGTAACAGTTAATCTTAGCTACTGTCAAAAAGTGTGACAGCTGACAAATATGTTTTAATTTTTGCCTTAGGTGTCAAAGCTTTGATAAAGCGGACTGATGACTGGATTGTTACCATCGACTCACTTCTACAGTTAGCAATGTTGCAGTCAATAGGAAACAAAGAACATCTGCACATGCCAATGTTCGTACAGAAGGTGGTTATAGATCCACGCAAACAAACTGCTAACGACAGTATAAATGGTAAGTATAGTTTGTTATTTGAATATGTATTAGTATGCCTTACTTTCTGCATGTGATAGTTGTTTTTATCATTACATTTACAAACATTAAATTTTTAGGGTTGTTTAACCAACTATAAACAAAGATAATGTAATGGGAAAGTTATTTTGGTTTCCATTCATCTCCCTCCACCCCTCGACGTTGGTGACAGTTTCATAGATTATGTCAAATACACCAAACATGACGGCAGCCATGAGTAATGCACAAATCAGCCAAAAATGTAACAATTATTATTTACTTGCAGTGATCATAACTGGGAATTGAGAATATGTTGTAATAAACGTAAATGTTCACATGCCAAAGTAAGAAGGATTTTTTCTGGAAAAGGCCTTACTGCAAAAAATAAGACCTATTAAGTCTATGTACACAACACACGTACTACACAGTCCCAAAGTTCACTCTTAAATGTCAACCACAAGGTGAGAGCATCTGGCTTTCCCTTGGTCTAGCTTGCTTTAGTGATGGGTTTGCTGCTTTTAAATCTGTTTGAGCGATTCCCTCATGTCCATGCATCATCCACTTGATTTCTTGTTGCTTATAAATAAACGAGTGTTGTACGGTGCTTTAACCACTTCTTGGTAAACACACATCTTCAAACTTTTTTCACTCTTATGGCACGATGAATGACACTCTTCGTTCAGACAGTCAAGAGCTAAGAAGCTGTGCCTGACACTAGATTGCTGTCCAAATGACCAACATAAATTGCAGAAAGTTAAGCTGTGCCTGTTCACTTGACTGCTGTTCAACTGTTCAACAGAAATTGCAAGGGTCAAGCTGGACATCTGATGTAATGTTGGGTTTGCCTTGGCACCTTATTCTCTCAATATTTATTTCATTACTCTCACTGGTTCTTGCAGATCTTCAAAAAACCTCTTCCAACTGACATCAACATACCACTCTACTTGGCGAGAATAGGATGACGGGGATAGTCGACAGCTACCATCAAAACTGCTTAAAGCCAAGCTTACTCAGATTGTAAGATCCCTGCAGTCATCATACAAGCAGGTATATCTACCTCATTGGATAATTACGGTTAGGTTGGTAGAAGCAGCGATGATCTCTTTTCAGCTGTTTGTTGTCTTCTGACTGTGCTGTACCGTGGTATGAGCCTCCACATGTTTGGAATCCAGACAGGCCAACATCAGTCTACCACACAACAATTCCAGCCAACTACTAAGAGCATTAAAATACAAGTCATTAAGGCACTAGGTTTTAAGTCACACACATTAAATGGATGAGTCAGCACTTGTTCAAATTGTACCCTACTTTTGGGATGTGGTGGGCAAGGATTCTGAAACATAATGATATGTTCCAACTGCCTGGGTAATCTATTCCACATGACCACTAAGTTGTGTTAACAGTTACCATAGGGCTACTGGAAAATTATTTTATGAAAAAATAATCTACATTCCAAAAAGTGTTCAGTTCCAAAAGTTTGGTATACATTTTAAATTTTGCTTGCAAAGTCATTTTTCTTCAATCCACAGTTGTAGAAAGTGAAAAATTAACGATTAATCAAAGTTGAAAAGCAGTTAACGAGCATATATTAATCATAAACAAGGTATACAATCAACAGTGTACATGTTTTTTTTACTCAAACTGCTTACATAAATGTGAGCAGCACTGCACTGCGTATGGAATAATTTTATTTCATTTACAGGGAAGGTGGCATTCTTTCATAACTTCACCAACACTGCAAGTTGTGGAAACATTGAAGTGAGTGGTATAAGAACTAAACGAGTACATCTGGAAAGTCCTCTCAATGTCACACTCCATACCATCAGTTTTATTCCGTTCAAGAAAACACAATTTCAGGTGATGTCTAATGATTTTGTGTGAAATTTGTTAGTACCTGTATTATTGATGAAATTAAAAAAGGTCCACTTCTTATTTACAGACACCCGGTGAGTTTGTCACCAGAGCTATAAAACTATCATTAGAAACCAGACCTTTGTATTCAAAGAATACTGTAACTATAACTATAATAGTTAATGAAAAAACAACAAAAAGAACTGAACTGCCAGTGGAAAAAGTCTTCAAGGAGGTCAAAAACATCAAGGTGAGATGAATAATTAAGTTACATTAACACTACACTGGTAGTATCATACACTAACATTCGTAATATGCAATCATGTCTGCAGTGTTATGAACATCTGCAACATCACCATTCTTCCTTGTCATTATTATGCACTCGTGCCACCTTGCATTCAAGTAATCATCTGTGTTTCCACCTCTTTTTCCATCTTCCTTGGTGCCTTCTTTCCTGTCTTGACTTCATGCTTCAATTTACAGTTGCAGAGTCAAAAAATTTTTTGCATGAAACTACCTTAAGTCTTCATCGTTGTGTCGTCTAGTGTGTTTTCTGTGACATCGTTGTTGTTATCCTGTCTTGTGTCCATTATTGTATTTGTTCCAGTATTGTCTTGACTTCATGCTTCAATTTACAGTTGCAGAGTCAAAACATTTTTTTGCATGAAACTACCTTAAGTCTTCATCGTTGTGTCGTCTAGTGTGTTTTCTGTGACATCGTTGTTGTTATCTTGTCTTGTGTCCATTATTGTATTCGTTCCAGTATTGTCTGTGCTCTTTTAATTGTGATGTCCTGAGTTTTACATATTAGTTTGTTTGTATTTCGACTTTTATTTTTGGTCGTTTATCATTATTTCCTTCCTTTATTTGTTGTTGACTAATTCCTTATGGGATCTTTTATGTTCTGTTGTTTTTGTTTATGGATGTGTTGACTAAAGCCTACTAGGTTTTTTTTTATTATATATATATATATATATATATATATATATATATATATATATATATATATATATATAGTCTCTTTCTAAGATTTCTGGGACGACATAATATTGCAATAACGTATGTCAAAAAATAATACAGTTTGTGCAACTACCTTAAGGTCTCACCCCTCGTGCTAAATTTTCTATTTGCAAATAGTAACATAATTTTTGTCAAAATAACTAAAAATGTATTATTACAGCAATTTAAAATATTACAAATGCCTTCATATTTAGTCTCCAATTTTTGTTTATGAATTACCTGATTACTCTAAATGGTGAGCATCTATTTATGGTTCATGGTTTTAAAATAATGCATGCACTTATTAAATAATTATTAAACTGTATGCCAAAAGTTACGGATTTATGAGGAAATTTCAAGATAATGTATTTTACCAGAAATTTATAATTATATACTCAATGTGAACACAATTACTCAGTTCTACTTACTCTGCCTACAATTTGTACTTAAAAACTGTGTGATAAATAAAAACATGTGGGTTTATATGACCATTATAAATTAAAAGAATCTGTGTTAACTAACTTGTTATAGGTGACGTTGAAAACCTTGTCCGTGTCTGATGAACACAACCAGAGTGCTGCTACATTTGGAAACATGTTACTTGTGAATGACAGTACAGTTGATCAAGGACTAAACATTCTAAAAACCTATGGAGGTTTCCTATTGGCTTATGTCTCATCATATACCAATATAAAGTTGTACAAGCATGTAGTTGTTGTAGATGAACAGTGTTTCGAAGGTACGAGGTGGATTTTAATGAAAAAGGTCTGTAACAACTTTGTTTACATAAATAAAAATTACACGAAATTATTACCAGTTCTTGTTCTATAGCACAGTAGTTTTTACTACCAACCTAGTAGCACTACTATCTAATGAAAAACATAGAGAATATAAGAATTTAAAGCACACTGCACTGCGTTGTACCTGTCAGTCTGCATGTCTCTTCTCTATGTCTGCTTGGCTCTCTCTACACATGTATACCTGGCAGTGTATATCACTCCCTCTCTCTCTCTCTCTCTCGACTATGACTCTCTCCATCTTTGTTTTCTAAGTTTGCATTTCACACTGACTCTTTCTAACTCTCTGTATACAGGTAGATTATTAAACTGTAACAACTCTTCTATGTCACTGGGAAGTTATTTATTGTTACAAATGTTTGTATTGCTAGTCGTGATTGGCCACTTAATATATGCATTGGCGGTACAGAATAGTGTAAGCACTCAAAAAGCTCTACTAAAGTTCTATTTTCAGCAAATTCGTATCTTTCCACGCATAACGGCTAACGACTAGAAATGTCTAACCTCTCTGGACACATCACTTGATGTTTGAGCATGTAAGATAAATTGTGCAGTCAGTAGAAATCTGTACAGTTCGATAAAAAAAAATTTCTTAATCATATGAAATACAATCACGGCAATTTCAGTTGCTTTTGTTTTAGGAAAGTTTTTAGTATTTAAATAGGAAAACACACGGAACTATATTGCATAATTTCACTGCCAGCCGTACAAGTAGTAAAGCAACTAAAGTTAATGTCGAAATATATGCAGTAACAGCTAGCTATAATTTTTTAGTTCTCACTTCATCGCAAATGACCTATATAGTCACAGTAGCTGTAGCACTACAGGCAACAAAGAGAACCAGCCACAGTGTTGAAGACACTAGATGGAAGTGTCTTCCCACCCAAAATCTCGCATTTAATACATACGTCAGTGATAAGACTTTCTCAGGTTATACCGAATGACTCATGAAGTTAAGTGCAGGATAATAATCACTATCAATCTACTGTCCTGCATTTACATCACAATAATCACTAGCTAGCAAACTGCTACAAGACACACCTCTAACCCAAACTGTGAAGCAGCACAGGCTGTGCACGTTCTTCTACAGTAGGCAACACACATGATCATTTTACAGGCTTTAACTCTTTCTGCAGTGGCAGGATGAAAACATTTACAAGTTGCACGCAACTTCAGTAAGTTTTAACTTTTTAACTATTAAATACGTCCTAAATATTCTGTAGTGGCAAGATGGGAAATTGAAACTATGCCACTGTATACACGTGGATGCGTATGCCCTGTTACATACTAAAACATATTTATAAAAGTCCGAAAGCTTGGCTCAGCGGTTAGCAATTCTGGCCGGCGGCAAAGGGTCTCGGGTTCGATTCTTGGTCAGAGAGAAAAATTTACTGTTACCTTCGTGAGTTCAGGACTAGGTGTTGTATTGCGCCCCCATACTGCGGAAGATATATAAAACCACCACAGTTTCATCCTTAATTGGCATGCCTCGGGTGTGTTACCCCCCATCCCCCCTCAAGGTTCAAACAAACCATTCTGCTGAAAACTAATCATCATTCGCCTGTATATTGCCAAATGGGCCAATATCACATATTTTAAAATGTGAGATTGACCCTTTTGGCAATATATCGACAATATTTTGAATGAGAATTATTTAAGATTTTTTTATATATCAGTGAAAACCATTGTCACAACTTGTTAGTACTTTTTACCATATACAGATAAGTTTTTGACTGTATACTACTCACAAAAGACAGCTGACTGTGTTGGGAAGTTGCACTCTCACTCCAATGTTTCATAATTTCCAGCTAAACGTCAAGCAACCGACGTGTGATGCTCCATGATGTTAATTTAACACTTATGCATTCACCAAGCAGCAGTCAGCATTTCAGAACATCTGCTGGTAGACACATGGTTGCACACAATTAGTGAGAGTGGTTATTGAGTGGAAGCCTGTGAATGGTTTATTCATAAAAAGGACCATGCATTACTATCATCACTATCACTGTTCTATTGTTCATTCTGTCGTACCGACTTCATCCCTTAGTGAAACCCTGACATGTGAGTGCTCATTTGTCAAGAGAAGAGGATCTTTGCTTGCAGGTCCCCTAGAAAACATTACAGCATTGCAAATACACATAAATGTTTCAATAGCAGTTTTTTTTTTTTTTCAAACTATAATTTAAAACCATCATTTTGTGAAAATTACTATGTAAATTAGGTCTTCAATTAAAATCACTGCATAAAATTGTTCTAAATGTGTGAGCTACAATTTGACATTTTTATGTTAGAAAATCCACAACTGTTACTAATGGATAAAGCTTTTCTACTTAGTAATGAAAACCATATTCTTACAGATTTTAATATTGAAATATAATGTAAAAATATGCCACATAATTGGGATTAAATTAGGTATAATGTTTGCTGAGTTTATACCAGTCTAATAGTTTATTTTAATGTTACATTTGGAATTGAGATTTCACATTTACTTGTTTTGTATCAGTGTGCTTTATTTCATTTGATTATTTTCATACATCATACTTTCATTATTATAAAGAAAAGGAAACATTTGCTAGTTCAATGACCTGCATACAGAATCCACTGCCCTAAACCCCGTCTATTTGTTCATTGGCTGATGTTCCAGGTAGTGATGGGCAGAATCGGATGATTCATATAATCGATTATATTTCCAATCTACATTGAAAAAATCGATTAATCATATGGTTTCCGAGTACTCGCTTTTCACTCAGTAACGTGAGAACGGCAAAATACACCGCTATCACAAAACTGCTGTATAGTATTTTCTCCAGAGATAATCTCTCACTCTACCCTTCTACAGTATCCTTCCTGTGTGAGAACTAAATGATAATACCACTGTTTATAAAAAATAAGCCGACATCTGATGCGCAGTAAAGAAGCTGTCATGGTGTGATAAAAAAAAAACAACTCGACAATTAATCTTTGCATAATTCAGTATAGTATGTCACTTATCACACATGGCTTCCTCGCTGTGACGAATGTCGTCTCATTTTACGAACGAATCAGCAGGCTTACTCGTTATCTTTATGTTCTTCTGGTCTATACCTTTATGTGTTGTCAATTCATTTCTATTTTTTATTGTCCTGTAGACTACATCATATACAGAGATTTTACAAGTAGTATAGGACTCGTCATAGAAGAGCTATGTACATACTTACAAAAACAAACAAAAAAAAAAAAAAAAAAAAAAAAAAAAAAAAAAAAAAAAAAAAAAAAAAAAAAAAAAAAAAAAAAAAAAAAAAAAAAAAAAAAAAAAAAAAAAAAAGATTCCACATTGGAAACTGTTTGACGTTATGAACATAAGCAGAAAACTCAACAGAAACTGTATATACAATAACACTAATATTTACACTAAGTAATATAACATACCGGATAAAAAGGAATTCTTTCTGTTCGGAGTGAACTACTCGTGTTTTTTTATTCAGTATTTGACTGAAGGTGCAAGAAATTTTAACGTGTGTCAAGGTTACAAAGTCACGTTAGGTGAAAGAAAATTTATTAATTGAGTAGTTTTCAGTTTTTCAGTTTCCATTCGTACAAACATTCTTGCGATCTATGTATATTTCCAGTGTTAGCTTTCACTGAAAATTTTTCTTCAATATGTACTACAAGAATCGCTCTATAGTGTGGCATTTCTTTGGAAAAAATTCGAACCCTCTATTTGTGACTTGTCAAATATGCAAGAAAAATATAAAAAATTTCGGGAACACTACAAACTTAAAGTCTCATCTTAACAGGTTACACCCAACTACTATAGATTGGCATCAGAACTGTTTTTTGAAGTGGAGGGAATTGAAGAACTTGCACCACGACCAAGAAGTCTGACTCAACTGATCTTCGAACAACATTTCCAGACCGAACCAACTGCATCAGCTTTGTTAAGCGATCTGTGTCCATCAAAATCAACAGCGTCTAGCAGTAACAGTGCTCAAAATCGTCCTAGTAAACCTATAAATTTGTAATGTTTCAGTAACGATTTATCACTCCCGACACAGTGAGTAAGTATTGATTTTAACACTTCCTAAAATTCATTTCAGCTTATTGTAACATCCTTGATTTAATGCTGAAAACCTTTCGGGAATGGTATACTTACTAATAATTTTATTAACTCTTAACTAGCATAATTTTTATATTTCAAAATTACTGAATTTGGAACTGCTTAAATGTTTGCTTGATTAACTTTGCTGCACATTATTTAAGTGCAAAATAACTATTTTTTTTTGTAAACCCCATTATTAGAAATGTACATTTTTAAGTAATTTGCTACTTAAACCGTTTAAAAGTGAGCAATTGTACTTAAAATATATAGCGATATGGTAGCGTGTTGTGGCGAGTGATAAACGGAACCTGCTAAAGCGATGTGTGTACTCGGAGCAAAGGGAGACCTCATTTTACGAAGAGAAACGAGTGGTTTGTGTGAGAACTCGAAGTTGCAAGCGGTAACTAGGATCGGATCAAGGTAAAGTGAGAACACGTAATCGGAAAGTGAAACTAATGCAGTGGTGTAATGTGAGAACTCGGAAGTAGCGAAAACTCAGTTTACAGGCGATAAAAAAAAACGAGTGATTGATTCGATATCACCCAGCAAGAATCGGAAACCGAGAACTTTAATAAAAATCGAGTACTCGATTTATTTTAATCCGATTTTGCCCATCACTAGTTCCAGGGAGTAGCAACTACTGGAGAAAGGGTTGCGGCTAGTTTTTAAAGGACAGTGGATTCTAACGTGCAGGTCACTGAACTCGTGAATTTTTCTTTTCCTTAATTGTTAATTGATTCTGTTCTGAATTACAACAAAAATACTTAATTGATAAAATACAGTTATTTTGTACTCCAATAACATGTGTTAATGGTAACAATGCTTAGGTATTACATTAGTAAGATGAAGAAATTTCCAATATTTAGGGTGAGGCTGCAAGCAGCAGTTCTCTGATAACGTCCTTGCCAAATAGCAAGTTCTTAGAGGCTCAAGAGAAGTTCGCTGATGAAACAAGCACTACTAAGTATTTTGTCTCAAATTGTAATACACTTGATGAAGTGAAAGCATTTATTGCTGATATTACTACTGGGGAAATTTACATCTCAAAAAGGTACAGTTTTATGCGATACGTATATTTCATTTTTTTAAATACTGTTAAAATATATGTCACTAATACTTAATACTTTGAGTTGAAATAACAAATTGACACAGCTGCTACAATCCCAGTAATGTGACGAGACTGGGTCAACTATCGTATGCCGTGGAGCCTCAGACCATTATACCTGCCATGGGAGAACTGCCGCAGCTCAATAGCAAGGTTCGGGTTGTAGTACTCATTAGACGCCCTCCACACCTGGATGAAACGATCACAAGACCCCATTATGAAGTGACACTTCTCGCTTTACCAAGTTTAAACAGTCTGTGACAATCCACATAGTTCTGACCTGGCTCTACGGCAAAGTTGCAGCTAATGGTAACTTTTGTGGCCTCTGATCTCACATATTCAGCTCTGTAAGGCATCAAGAAATGGTCTACCAACCAATATAGTAAAATATGATCGCAGTGGGTTACCTCCATGTTTACTGCATGATTCGTTGATCTTTTTACCTAGTAGTCGACCTTGTTCATCCTAAGCTGGTCCTCTGCACATGGGTACCTACATCTATCAACTGCTCTCAACAACATTACACAGTATGATAAGAACAATCCATGCAGTGGGAAACATGTTCACAGGGCCACTCTGCAGTTTTAGTCTGATTAACAGTTCAAGTCTGACAACAGTGTAAAACAACATCTCTTGTATCATCCTTGCATTTCGCTTTTTATACGCTTTCTTGGTATCAGCTTCAACTAGGTCCCAGTATCCAAGACCACTGGTCGACACTTGCAATGTCACTGCCGGGTGTGCAGTCAAATGTGAACACACCAACGAGTATTCAAGCGCACAATAGCTCGTCCTCTTGCTATTTACTTTGTTTCATGGTTGTTATATGGTTACTTTATGGCCAACAACTATCATTGTCCACAAGTGTGAGTATAAAGACCACCTCATACATTGTATGGAATTTATGACCGTAACACAAAGTTAGACATTAGGCGTATTTTTTATTACAGGTAAATTATTTAAGCTGAGGTTAGTTTGTTGAGGTCATATTCGAGATGAGATGAAGACACTATGGGAAACAAGTACCTATTTGATGCATTAACAGCAAAACTTTTTCCACCTGAACTATAACTACAGCTTCAGCAACCAAAGTAGGAATTGAATTGGTTACTTAATTTGTGAGGGACATAGTAGATATATGTCTAGCATAATCCACATATTGTGCACAGTTTACCTCCTTGATGTCTAATTTAGAGCTCTTAGGACATTACATAGGAACAATACTCTATACTGTATCAGAAGCACAAATGTAACATAGATATTTAATTCGGACTGCTGTGTTCCAGTTGTAGATTTGTCTTCATAGTGGACAGCAGTGCACCGCCATTCTCTACAACCAACAGTTTCTATGCAGATCAGTTAAAACTGGACTTAATGGTGAACATCTACTACAATGGAGCCTGGGGATCTCTGGTAGATTCCCAGTTGCCATGCATAAATACAACTGGTACTAGCTTCAACAATCTCATATCATCTCTCAGGTATTGCTCCTAAGTTCACTTGTATATTTTCTGTGCATAAATTTTACGCTTTATTATCAATATTTATAGAAAATCATTCATTTTAAAATCAAAATGTTTGTGTAAGGTCTTACAGAAATATCTGTTGCTAAATTTACAGGCTTGATTAACTTGGATTACAGCATATCTTGACTTTCTTGCCTGGACTTTTAAAGACAAATTAAAATTATTTTGTTTCAGAGTGAAGGAGTTTGACTGGAGAGTTTTTGGATTCAATTTGCAAAACTTGAGGATTCAAAGACAGGTAAAAATGCTTTGGACATATACTTACTCATAAGCTGTACCTTTTTTCCTGTGTATGCACGCATGTAAGCATGTGACATGTTCTGTAAATCTGAGCATCAGCTAGGTCAATGAGAAGTCCGCAGAAGGTATGACAAATACAGTCAACTCCCGATTATCCGTGCTAATGGAGGGGATTGATGCCTCGGATAATCCAAACTCGCGGATAATCCACTTTTACCCTTTCTTAGATCTCAGTAGAAAGAAAAAAAATGTCAAATTCATGACTGCAATAAAAGGTTGCAATTTAATACAGTATATTCTCGATTATTCGCATTAATGATTAAGAGGGATGCTCTAATAATCTAAAAATACAATTAATAAAAAATAACTGATATAATATTTGTCCAAGAAAATCTCATTAATCCATTCATGTGTGGTGCTAATTGTTTTACCAACTGGAAAATGCTTAAATCTTCTTCAAGTCTTTCAAAATGCGGTTGCGGGCATAACACGTTGGTGAACATTATTCGAGTAAACACAGCGTGTATTTATAAATAACTTTTTTTTTTCAACTATTTACAGCAAAATATTTTGTGCGGATGATCCGCAAATCAGTCTACTGTAAATAAAATTAATAAACGTACACTAGAGTCTTCTCCAACTGTCACATTTAGTTAGTCTGGAAGCAGTACTGATACAGAATAAATGTATGGTATACAGGCACCAGCAGCTCTTGGCAAATCTTGGCCCAGTGCCTGTTGTTTGTATAAGTTTACTTTAGAATGTTTTCATGTTTCCACCAATGCGCTTCTCTACTATGAATTTTCAAGACAAAGTTGTACTATTTTGACAGCAGACGCAACCAATGTAACAGTCCTAAATATTGAGAATGTCAAAGCCCTTACTTACAGCTACTTAATAGTATTTCAGGGTTGCACGATTAGTAAGAAATCATAAAATAGCCTTGAATATATTATTTATATAATTTCAATGTATGACATGAACCAGATGTCCACCTATCTTTCTCAGACCGTTTGTCCTGCTGCAGATAACACACTACCCTGGCATCAGGTACAACAGAGGCGAATATACTAATTATTGGCAGCACCACTAATTAGTATATCTCCTGGGGAACTTCAGACATCAGCTAGGGTGAGTGGAAGTGCACAAGCATGTATGACACGAGCGTCCAGGCCTCGCACTATTACACCCCATCAGGGTTTAGGAACGGGCCACATGCAGTGCAACCCTACAGCCCACACCCCTCGGGAAATAATAGACTTGCCCGAATTGGCAACCTTTCAGTTAAATACTCTATCATAATTATTTAAATGTAGTTCATTTTATCGCAGACACATTAGTAACTAGAGACATGTGTTAACTAATAAAAGACAGACTGGCAGGGCTCAGAAATAGTGTCTGTAATATTTTGAAAGAAGCTTCACTGAAATTTACTATCTATTGATAGATCGGCACATTAACAACAAATTATATAACTGCACATAGCCACATGTATAAAACACTGCAACACAATTTAAAATACAGACAAGTGGTCCCATTAGGTCAGTTTGTCATTCAATATGATTAGTCACATACCAGATTGAGCTTCATTCCTACATGGTGCTGCAAGTCATCTACAAAAATACTTTGCAGTTTAAGTGCAATAGTGGGATATCTTCTGTGAACAGAGCTAACCTTATATATCCAGGAAGATGACCAGGCGTGTGTAGTGGATTTGTGCGGCCACACAGTGGATGGACGGAAGGTGATGTGTGTGGCTGAGGTGAAACCAGGCTCTGTCCAGGCGACCACAGTACCTCACCTGACATGGCTGGTACCAGACTACTGGAGCATGGAGGATGCTGCAACTGTTCCTCTAGTATATTCCCTGGTGAGTGGATCATGTACTATATGTAGTGTAGTTGTGGGCATGTGTGGCCACACAGTGGATGGACAGAAGGTGATGTGTGTGGCTGAGGTGAGACCAGGCTCTGTCCAGGCAACCATGGTACCACACCTGACATGGCTGGTACCTGACTACTGGAGCATGGAGGATGCTACAACTGTTCCCCTAGTATATTCCCTGGTGAGTGGATCATGTACTGTATGTAGTGTAGTTGTGTTCATGTGTGGCCACACAGTGGATGGACAGAAGGTGATGTGTGTGGCTGAGGTGA
>PNEQ01030708.1:0-18824 GCA_003012365.1 Medauroidea extradentata
GGTCAGAAGGGAGGGTTGCTAAGGAGGGGAAAGGGGGGAAAGGCACATCACCCTGAATTAGCGTTCATGACTACCCGAGTAGACGGCGCGAAAATCAAGTAGAGCGGAGACACAGACGAAACTAAATTTTAACCTAAACTAAATTTTTAAGTTCATATCAGAAGTACAATTTAAGGAGGACGAGCTGAGAGTCAGCTCACATGTACTTTTCACCGAGAATTGTAAATTCCACTGATCGTCTATAGGCCTACCATGTGTATAGATAATTAATGACTAAAATTTTAAATAAATTTAAGTAATACAGCTTTGATTCTGAGCAACATCAGCGTATATCAGCATTGCAGTTTTTGGGGAAAGAAACTGTAGAATTTTCAGTAATGTTATCATTTCCATAAACTATCGACTGCTAGCCAAGTGTGCTTACTTAATTGCAGTAACCAATAGTGTCGCAGAGGAGATGATGTGACTGTAATTATTGCAAGAAATGTATAAATGCGTATCTTGATACTGCAGTTACAGTCTTCAAATTGAAGGATCAATGAATGTAGTCGTAGAAACGTAACGTGATGAAACGAAATTACGTTCATTTCGGAGAATTGAAGTAGTGGATAGCTAAACTTATTTATATGTATGGGATGTAACGTGGATAGTAGCGGCTAGAGGCCGATGCACTAGTCTTACAATCAGAAATTCTCCAGCGCTCTTAAAGAAATAGAGGCGGTGAAGGCAATGTGTTAATGATGTGCGTACGTGGGCAGTTACTTACCTCTCTCCAGACATACTCTCCCGCTGACTACTTGGGGTTAGGCGCGTCAATTAATACTGGCAGACGACGGCGAGCAGCAGACCTCCCAACCAGTCCACTTATCGCCCGGTAAGCTAATGCTCGTCCGAACCCGTTCCGTTATTAGTGCCGTGTGTTCACCTGCAAGGTCACTGCAGTCAAGAATTCGGGAACACGAAGATAGGGTGTTGAACAGCTACACTCTGTGGTAGCACTTGTGCTGGAGAGATGTCCGTCATTTCTCTTTCCTTGGAGCGGAAGAGTTCTTTGGAAGTAGACTGCGAGGCTTTCCACTCTTATATTGTGAATAGAGACTTCTTGTGAGGGAATGTGTCCACCATAGGTTTATCATATGTTAAACCGTTTTAGTGGGAGAAGCTGTTTGTATTTGTACAGTAAATACTTTCACAAATGTGAATAATGTTATGTCAAATGTGTAATAGACACATGCACTATTTTATTTAGTGTACTGAGGCGTCGGCTAACTTCGTAGCAACAGTACTAAAGAATGATGACGACACAACCGACTATGACTCAATATATACTTAATCATGAATCGTTAAATAAATAATAAGCACAGAGTTGGTAATTGGTACGGTAGGTGAGCTTTATGTCTCGACGACAGCGAGGCCATTAGAGACACTGACAAACAACTTGGTACAATGACAGGAGCTGGGAGAGGAGGCGGCCGTGGCCTTTGTTACGACCATACGATCTTTCATTTATTTCAAAGAATTACAAATAACTTAAATATTTTTTAACAAATTGCTTTGAAAAAAATTGAGACTGTGTACAGTCATACGATACACAATTTTGCGAGAGCAGTTTTTTTTTAAAATAATGTATCGTTTGCTAGGAAAAAAACTATTTTGTTTCATTTAGGCTAATTTTGACAACAAACTATATGCTACTTCAGGGGCGAAACTCTAAAAATCTGTTTGGTGTATTGCAACAAAAAAAATTCCGATAAAAATAATGATATGTAAGTGTTAAAACTGACGGACAGAATTTTTGATATATGTATTAATTTGCGTTAAAAATATTTTCGAAACCACTGCTAAACTAACGAGCGAGGCCTTAAGGAACCATCACAGCATTCGCCTAGAGCAATATCAGGAAACCATGGAAAACCGAAATCAGGATGGCCGGAGCCAGGGATCGAACCCGGGTCCTCTCGAGTGCGAGTCCAACGTGTCACTAAGTTGGCATTCGACATTTTATAATTCCACTAGAATAATAACAGCCCACGTCTTAAGTTTTAACAGGTACATCATTGTCATGCTGCATACACGTTAGGACGACGGAAAATGTTGTTTTCTCGTCTGTGGAGTTGCTGCTGGTTTACCATTAATTCACTGAGTATTGTGTATGTCACAGCCGTGGTATCAGGGCTTTTTCATTGAACTCCAGTTCTGTTTCTTCGTTTTGATGGTTTTTCATGATATCACTACGCCCAATGAGATTCTAGGAATATTGTCTTTTGGGGTAAGGCTGTCAACCATACCTATATATTACTATCCCCGTTAAGTGCCGGTTACTGGACGGCTGTGAGCACGGTGTAGGCTTCGCAAGATCTGTCCACTCCTAAAAACAGCGTTTCGCTTAAGTGTTATGAGAAAATGAACTAACAAAAAATTTCTGTAGAATTTGACCTCACTTTATGCTTTCATACTCGAGTTATTGCAACTTACTATTACAGTTGAGTCGATTGTATGTGTTTATTGTTAAATGAAAATGTGAAGGGAATACCTTGATGATTGAGTTTATTTCAAATGATCTTCCCTTTTAGAAAACGCTAGTTTCATGTATACAGACACGGTTCTTCGTACTAGGTAACATGCTGTGAGAATACCTAAATATATAATTAAGTCCGATAAAGCTTAAGTTTTGAAACCGAACTGTCGATTGAAAAGAACTGTGTAATTGAGTTTGAATAATGTTCAGTAATCATACGTAAGATGTTCACACATGCAATGTTATTTTAATAACAATCACATTTACGAAAATTTCAAAATAAAATAATTGTATAGTTTTGAAAAAGTTAAATATAGTCTAACGTTTGCCTTACTAGTAAAATCAATAATTTTACTCAGTTTCAAGAGTAACTATGCGTTTCACAATACGTACGATTTCAGGAAGATGATGTTCAATATTGTGCTGGAATTAATTGGGAAAAAATACAGAATATTACAACACTAATTTCTCTCTCAATACATATTTGGGATACAACTTATTTTAATCTTATAACTGACGAAGCTGTTGGCCATATCTCCAAACTTTTTATGAAAACAAGAGCGTGATGGAGCAGTAGTAAAACACTCGTCTCACATTCAGGAGGACTCTAGTTCGATCCACGGTTCCGGCCATCCTAATTTCGGTTTTCCAGGGTTTCCCTTAATCACTCCGGGTGAATGCTGGGATGGTTCCTTAGAACAGGCCCTGGCCGACTCCTTCCCCCTTCCCCCGTGTTCCTCTACCAAGTCCTTGTACTGTTCGAGGGCACGTTAAACCAAATAAATAAAATTAATAAAAGAGCAACTAACAAGTATATCGAGTTTAAGCAAGAAATCTACTTGCGGAATATAATTCCATGATTTGTTAAAAAGCCATGAACTAAAACGCAGGAAAAAATACCCGTTGGTGCTAACGAATCGACTTTACTAGTCTTATACTAATTAAAATTCCAATATGATGTATAACATCTGGAAGTTATATTCGAACATATCTGATCAAAGTTCGTATCAGTCTAAGATATTTTTAGGACATGAATTTAATTTAAGACTTAATACAAACTTGGCAAGTAGGAGCCGAGTCACATGTGCCGCAAGTTGTTTGATAATTTTCAAAAGTTGTATACATTTCATGCATGTGGCAATCTGGAAGTTATTGCAGTGTATAGGGACGAGCGGGGACTGCAAAGTAGTAATAGTCAAAAATGGAAGGTACGCAGAAACCTGTTACAAGGATGCTGCTAGACGCAAGCTGAGTTCAGAAGAGGCCGAGATAAACATCTAAGTTGGGTTGGGATTCGGATGTTGATAAACCGGTTAACTCATTTTATAAAAGAATCTGTGTATCGAGGAGAAATATCATTAGTAGTGCGTTAAATAAAATCCAAACTTAAACTAATTCAGGACTATGTCATGCCTTTCTGTTCTGCAGCTCCAGAAGGGGCACTTTATTATATTACACCGTTGGATCGTCTTGTGCATATATATATATATATATATATATATATATATATATATATATATATATATATATATATAGGTACAGCCAGATAAGAAATCAGTCAAAGATCGAATTTATACCTGCGACGTATTAGTACAGTTTTGCTGTAAACTGCACTTCAAATAGCAAACACTTCTACATCGAGAGGTTCGTCGCCAAATGCTGAAACATTTTGTACACACTCAAATCATTCTGGGAAATTCTAACTGAATACGGTTTACATTTATCTGGCTGTAAACTGACTCATACACATTAAAAAAAAAAAAGTAACACACAAAACTGTACAGGGATCTTCATTGAACCACCGGATCCAGCATGATAAATGACAAGACCATCACACTAGTAGCGGAGAATATGCGACGCTGGAAAAAATATGGCATGAGTTGTTGCATACACTTTTGGTTTTCCAAAACTCTAGAATAATTGCCAAACTGTTTAAAAAGAAAAATGCAATCCGTCGCTAAAGAGTACATCCCCAGTATGTAGGTACCTTGCTGCTCTCCACTGTAATTCCTGCAGACCGAGTGCACGATTTAGGAATGTTAACAGAACCAAAGGTCGTCGGGATTGCACATCTCTTAATGCTAGGCATATGGAAATACTTCTAGTAGAGGTACGGTGGTACTATTGTTATATTTACCACACATCGGTGAATGGTAACCAGTGACTTCGTTCATGTTAGACTGATAATAAGGTTGGTGTCCTCCTTGGTGGTGTGTCAGGGTAATCCAAAACTGGTCCATATGTCAACTGCTACAGAAAATATGAGTGTGATGTTTGAGCAACCTAAATGACAGTTCGGGGTGCGTTCTGTCTATGGAGCATTTATATTATTTGACAGGTGAGACCTATGCATTTCGTTCAGTTGTCTACGTTGCTGTATCATACGCCTAATAGGCATGCCTATTGTTGATAGCTCACTTTTTATGCATCGTTCTTGCCTCAGGACAAGAGCTGTTATAAAACTTACGAAAGGCGATGGGAGTGCTAAGGTAAGATGTATGCACTTGCGCCATCGCACCAAACTCTAGTCGGCATTGATGTGCTTACTCTGTTTTGCGGTTATCAAGTGATTACCACACATTAAACGCATTGTAATGATACAAAATGCTAAATGTTTTCGATTCCCGTGGCTACTGTCTTAGTTTTGCGAAATATCCGCAATACTAAGAAAGGAAAAGTGTAATTATTGTACATGTTATTAAAAGCCCCAGATGGTAATTTTATTCTTCGTCGACAAAAACATAGCCACCAGACCGTGACAAATAGGCAGCCCACCATTTATATGAGTTTTCTTACTCTATTTTTGTAACCTTTCAGCACCATGTGGGCAAAATGGGAGGGGGAGTAAGCTCGACACTTATGTTTGATATCCCCCACACCGATAATATTTGTACTGTTTCTGGATACAATCAAGATTCATATGACAACTGAAAAAGTTAGCGATATATGTAAAGACGAATTGTTTGACGGATATTTTCACTGCACGTGGAGCTATAAGAGTGTTTTATTTGGTAAAAAAAAAAACATATTTACATACATGTTAGCATTCGTGACTGTATATCGGCTCAGTTATTTTTAAATAACCCTGGTTAGTTAGGGCCGGCATCACAAATGTTTTTATGTTCCCTCCCTTATCTTCAAAAACATCCGTAAACTCCCGTGCGTATGTGCCATATTATTTGAGCTCGGAATGCCGAGTTAAAAAAATATTGGGCACGTAGAAATTTTATCTCTGACACAAAATTATTGGATTATGTAGATTTGATCATAAATGTTGAACTTGCTTTCAAGAATTACTATATAAGTAGCTTCCTGCTATGCATAAAACTTCCTCCAATTGATCTAACTATAAATGTGTCTTCGATTATGGTGTCCTGACGCGAGTTATTTAAAATGTTATCAAGATTAGGCCTATGGAATCACTTTACGGTCTGTATGTCTGCGTGTCTGTTTTTTTACGCGTACACTTTAAAAAACTAAGTCCATAAATTTAATTCCTTACATACTGAATTCAATTATAGTATTTAGCAACATTTATATTCATTGACTACACCTGAAGTTTATTTTAATATTGGCAGTTGTTACAGTTTTTGGATGCGATGTCAATGATTATAAACCATTTAACCAATTAAAATAAAACTTTATATTTAGATAGTTCGGCATAGGACCATTAAATTCATAAATGTATAACGTGGCAGGACAACCATTTATTTTGAAGAGAGCACAACGTTAATGCATAAAAGTTTAATGCCTCGAGAACTAACAAACTGATTCAAACCAAAATTAATATTCCTACTCTTTATCATCAACAATTTGATTTTAGTATGGTTAATTGTATAGGTCTGCCATTTTGGAAGAAAGCGCTAAAACTATTGACCTGATTTAAGCCTCGTTTTAGAGTTAGTAACTTAGGTATTCAATCTTATATTTCAGAAGTATTTATTGACAACCGGTCATTCCGGAAGGCAGAAATAAATTTAAAAATATTTAATGTAGTATTTTGAGATTTAGTAGTCCAGTCCAAACCAAAATTTGTGTTTTTGCATTTCACCGTCTAAGAAATGGATTAAGATAGATACATCATGTTTTCACTAGTTTACAAGATGCCAAACTATACAAATTTAATACATATATTATATAGCTATCTTATTTCTGCAACTGCGAGGAATACTGAACACACAGTTAAATATATTAGGACCACGGTCTATGCTCTCCATCAAGAGAAAGTGGCTCCTTTTTTGTCGCCGATAGTGGGGGTGCAGTGGCCGAATGTATGGTCATACCATTCGTCTCTCACCAAGGCGATCCGGGTTCGATTCCCGGCGGGGTCGGTTCCCGAATTTTTGCAGGTGGGAATAGTGCCGGATGATGCCGTTGGTTGACGGGCTTTCTCGGTGATCTCCCGTTTCCCCCGCCCCTTTATTCCGGTGTTGCTCCATACTCACCTCATGTCACCCCTCACCAGCGCTAAAGACCTCGATAAGCGCTGACCAAAATATCTAGCGCTCTTTGTCGCCGAGCGCTAGTAGTAATTTGGTGGAAGATTTGTCTTGTTTACATCTGGCGAGATTAAAATTTTTACGATTACTTACATAAAATGATGTTAATATAGTAAGCTGGTATTGTCCTAGATACATGTTTCGTATCCGTAAATGCATTGCTATGTGTGTGGAACTGTTTGTATAAGTCGTCTGAAAAAAAAATACTATGTACTATTGTTTTAGCAAACACATTCGAACAAAATCTATTCTTTCCTGCCCAACAAAATTTTAGAATCCTTGCAATGCGTGTCTACATGTAAAATATTGAAAAACTACATTTTGTAATTGAAAGTGTGTTCCAATACAAAATTGCACATGCATTATATGGATTTTCAATTTTTCTTCTGTAATACAGGCAATTCCGATAATAACTACACATTTTAAGCTGGGAAAATCTGCTAAACCAAATGTAAAACAAGACAAATCTTCAACTAAATGACTACTAGCGCTGCGAGAAAAAAGGAGTCACATTTTATTCCTCAGTGTCAAGACCTTACCTTCATAGACCGTGATGAGGACTGATCATATATGAAATGAATTAAGATAGGTACAATTTTACAGGTTCGTCATTTTGGAAGATATTACCACACGAATAAGTAAATTATTTTGGAATGTCTCGTAACTACTAACCCATACATGTCAAAGATATTTGTTGGCGGGAAGTATTGATTGTACACTGTTAACATAATTAAATATATTCTTTTTGGTGCCGTAATGTATGGCTGCACCCATTATAAGAACAGGTTTTACATAATATCTCGGAAAATATTGCACTGAATCCTGCCAAACTCAGCCCATAAATTATACTAGTGAAAGAAAACAATTGTATTTTAACTAGTTATGTCACTTATTTTAAAAATGTTATGTCACTTATTTTTAAAATGACGTCCTTAAATTTGACTTATGTAAGACTGCAATATTTACCATACAATTATCTATACAGAACTACACTTAGCGTGTAAATAAATGTACTTACATGAAGTTTCTTTTGGCCGCCATTTAAAATTATAAACTACTTCACCTAAGACGGCGTGGGAGAGACGGCTTGGATGCTGTGAACTAGGTCAAATAGAGCAGTGGCTACGCCTAACCCCTGCTGTGAAATGTAGTATTAATTTTGTTGATAGTTATCAAAAATGGTTCAAATTTTGTAAATAAGTTCAAATGTATATTAATATTAATCTGTGCTATTTTGGAAACGAAAGATTACATATACAATATATATATGGAAGAATGGCCGGGTTTGTTATTGTCAGCCATCCACAGGGAACTGAGATAGGTTGGAAGTTAAAGCGATAGTTTCTAGGAGAGATCATCGAGAGGGCGTGAAGTAGAAAGTTAAGATTACTCTGGCAGTAGCCGTCATGAAATGTGGACGGGCCTAGGAAGCGCCGCGGGCATTCGCTGGAGTCCGTGAATTTGTTTAAGCTATTGTCACTGTTACCAAGGTGGAGTCGTCGCTGCAGGTAGACACGATAATCCGCGAATGTACGCAATTAACATTACTGTGGTCGTCACAAGAGGTTGGCGTACTTGTAGTTACCGCGAATGCAGGCGTGTTCGGCCGAGAATTATAAGGAAATTTATATTTAAGACTCTTTAGTTCTCGTCACTCAGAATGGAGAGTCAGGGATCACAATTTTTTTGGAGATGTGTCAGTACGCGCTTTAATTAATGAGAGAAGGAACCTAAGCGAGGCAACTAGAATATCGTATCTCGTAGGACTGACAAACCAAGGGTGGTGCTTCCGAAATATTGAAAGAAAGAAATTTCCGGTGTTATTATTCAGCATTAATAGAACATCACGCAAGTACTTGAGCACGTGCGAAAATCAACGTAGGTATTTCGCTCCGACAAGACAAACATTAACTTGAGAGATGGAACGTAACATCTCACTTTAGTACCTTTATTTGTGTGATCACTGCATGGTGCTTCCTCTACCGAATATTTCCTTTGTGTTGTTTCATTATTAATATGGACTCCTGATTTTCGTGAAAATATTTTAAAACCACTTTGTTTCAATGCCTTGTTTCTATATCTACTGCTGCACTACGTGGTCAGTGACTGGATGTGTCTAGCTCTCTGTGTCTTGTGGTTTTACCAGCTAATCACAAATGTGTGGTGTTGGAAGTATCCTTGTTTTGATTGGCACATTCAAATAAGTAACGCAGTAGTGGTTCTCTTGTGCATTCGTCGCTGAGAAAATAGAAAGTACTTAAAAATAAAATGCAGTTCGATACTATTAATGGAATCTAACATCGGTGTTGATTATTACTTCGCATCACAAAACCAAAAAGAGTTATTTAAGTGTGTTTCTGTGGTACTAATTGACTATTTTTTGTGGGGAGTTTCTTCTTGCCAGGATTGAGTAAATTTTGAACTATTAATTTGCAAAATAAAAACATGAATAAAATATATTATTTAATTTTCAAATTTTCTTAATCTCAAAACCGTGAACTATGTGTATTAGGAATATTACGTAAGTTTACCTGGGATGACAGTAAGATTTCAGAAAGAGATGTGAAGTATAAACAACCAGGGTACATAAATGTTTACACATTTGTGGATAAGGATTTACGCTGTTATTGCTCATGTAAGGAAGGAACAGGTGTCAACCGACTGTTGCATGCTGGCTCTTAAATTATTTCACCACCCTCGGAGGTCTGAAGGGCCCTCGGCGATCTTCAAGAATCAAATGCCTTCCCCTTCCATCCTCGAGTAGCGTGGCGAGAACGAGAGATTATCTTGAGTGACTCAGCGTCATGCATCATCGGCCCTAATATACTTCTTGAAATATTGCCAGTATCCTAATCACAGAACCCGTTTATTTTTTTTTCGATACACTTGAACTATAATTCGGCCTCCTTATTAGCCTTGACTCCTGTACAACAAAGCACAACGCACTCGACGACATGTTCGAGAGGACGCGAGCTTCATTCCAGGTACGGCTATTCTGTTCTCAGTTCTCCTCTGTTTTCTGGTTTCTACATATATGCCATGACAGATACCTTCAAATGTTCCTGTATGTTCAAGACAATGGCTCTGTACGTAAAGACTTAGCTGTTGACGAAATAGTAAGCTTTAGGTACCTAACAATCATACTTACAACGTGATAGAGGAATCTCGGTTTAGTCACAGTATTTACGAATGTTTATTGGCTCGTTTCGCTTCATCTGTCGTGGAAAAATAACACGCAAAATCTTTCTTACCTGAAACCACACAAGCGTCACTTGTAGATCACGAATTTCTGGATTTCAGTGTCGTGTAAGCTGCGGATCTATGATTTCTTTACAGTTGAATTGTAACTGCCTAGTATTCTGTACACTCCATAAAAGGAATGACGCCCGTCTGACGACGAACTTACTTGGCGACGTTAGCAGACACCGGCGATCCCCGTGAAGTGAAGTGGAAGGGGCGTTAGTTTGTGGGAACAATGTTATGTAAGTCTGGGGGAAATGGAATATTCCAGAAAAACTAACTAGTCAACCATGCAGTTCGCCAAGTTCTCAATACGTGAAATTTAAGGTATCTTTGAGAATCGAACCGAATCAAAGAGAGCCGGTGAACTAACTTGGAGGGGACGACTAAATTGTTGCTCCTTGGAAGGGCAGCCATCCAGGATTTTATTGGCAGTGGTGTATTTGAAGGATTGTCTGAATTGTTGTCACTTGGAAGAGGCAACATATCCTAACGTAACCTAACGAAATCTAACCAAATTTAAACTAACATAATCTAAGCAAACAGACCTGAAGGGCTACTTTTCCAAGAGTCTCCACCACTTGGCGGACACCATGAACTTAGTTTTGAGATGCAAGCTTCCGTTTATCACGAGAGTTTAATCCTTCCTACGTCCTTACCACTCACACACTCCACTTGCCTCTTCATCATACCCAATAAAAAAAGTTGTTAAGCAGCAAAAAGAAGTGTGGGTGTCAATAAGCGGCATTTAAAACAAACTTCCCTGTGTTTTGTTAATTATAATTTGCAAGACGCAGTTAGCGTTTGATTTACGGTGGTATTGAACACGTATTTGCTAAGCAATGTTTTATAATCTTTGTTTGCACTTCTGACAGCGGTGTCAGAGTGGACACGTGATAATTTCCCCCGCGGCGGAGGTGTACTATGGCAATGTCGGCAACCCAAACGGTGCGACGTCTATACCCCGGGTGGTCACGCATGATATGCACTCGCAGCGAAGCGGAAAACCGACCACGCCCACCGCCGTGCTGAGCCAGTGAGTTACGAGCTCATTATGCGCGGTAATGAAAGGATACAGAGTCTCGATACATTTGCGTACTCCCGCATGCTCTGAATACGGGGAGGGTGAGGCGGGGAGGAATAACGTCGGAGAAAGATTATCTCCGACTGAAACTGTACAGTCTCAAATAACATTATTAGAATATTCGAGTTAAATCATTATTTGCGATAATTACCAGGAACAACTTGTTTGGTCTGTTGAGCCGTATAAAAATCCTTAAACAAATTATTGCATAAAAATTTGCAAACGAAGTTAAAATTTTCAAATTTAAATACTGATTATTGATTTGTTTCCAATGGATATTTCTTGTTGGTTTCTTTAATAAACAATTAATTTAAAGTAAAGGAAAAATTTAAAAAAAAATGTGTCGAGTTATTATAAGAGTATTCGGAATGTTTCTTCGTAGCCCTGGCGTTGAAAATTAGAATGAGTTTTGTGTGTTTAGAATTTTTGTATTGTCTAGTAAACTTATTTTTGTATTACTTACATAAAACATTTATAATATAAATACTTCCGTGTATCATATCAAACGTATGTATATTTTAGTCAATACATAACACATATTTTAAATTAAAACATAACTATATTTGCTGTGCATCTTGAATAAAAAATAACGGTCATCCTATTTTCAGTCTCAAGAACAATATACTTAATTACTAGGATATGAAGTACGATGTCCATGTATAAATAAATGTGTGTTTGATTTAATTTTAGTGATATTTTTGTACTTAAAAACATTTAAAAAATTCAATATTTTTACTCTAATATTGACTAGAATAATGAAACCCGTGTTTTAAAGCAATAGCACTTAGCAGCTCGTAATAAATAAATCTTGTAAAGTCACAGTGCTATAAATTCATCTAACACATAACACATGGGATAAGACTGACATTTCTTTCAAATTTTCACAAATACACCCGGCCGAAGAAACGTTCTCAAATATCGTGCAATATATATAATAATTTGCTGAAAGAAAATGGTTAAATTTTACTTTAAATTATATATAAATTGAATCACTTAATTCTTTTAAATATTTTTGGTAATGTTTCAAAAAGTCTTATAAAAAAAAAACATATTTTTGGTATTACTTAGTACTATTGCTTACGTGTGTGTGTGTAAGTTAGTGTTTCTGTTTAATTTATTGATGTTTTTGGTGTCAAAATTCATCAATGACAATATATAGTTTGAAGCAAAATATAAGTACCGTAAGCGGAGGTGACTTTGGACGCGTGGGGTGACTTATGTACGTTCGAAAAAAAAAAATAGTTTTTGCATGTATGGTAGTCCTGAATAAACAAATTTACTTAGTCCAGGATAAGAAAATACTTGCGATAAATTACAAATAATGAATATCTACATGAGATTTCAATAAAGTTTACTCACGGTTGACACAAATGGGGAAACAAATTAGTATGATAGAGTTCCAAAGTCACCCACGAGTCCAACGTAATCCCTGTTAACGGTATTATTACTTTATTAAAGAAAGGCCTACGCGATTCATGATATTTAGCGTTAAGAGATTGTCTTTTAGCAACTATTTTTAAAGTCGAAATATACGCATATAATGTGGTGATGGTGAGCAAAACACACACCCCCGAAAGACATAACTGAGTGAAAATATTATAAATATACTTGTTTAGTGTAAGAGACAGGTATTACTGATGCTAATTTACGTAAAATAAAACATACTGAACTAAGTTTTGGGATGATATTGCCTTTATGTTGGTAATAATACGGCGTGGTTAAATATGTAGATCAAACAATTTAGCTGACATATTTCCTATGAGTCCGACTGCTTGGCTCAGTGGTGCCGACCCCCGTAGCTCAGTTGGTTGAGCAGCCGACTTTGTTACGAGAGGTTCTGGGTTCGATTACCAGGGCTGGCTGGGTTTAAATTTGTGTTTGACCGTTAGAGTCATTTCAATTGTCAGAGTCACTAAAACTGTCACAACTGGGAAATTGTCTAGTAATAAAACTGTAAAGGAGCGATGTTTGGCTCGTTGGCAATGTTGAGACGTCGCCAAGGAGCCTAACATTTATATAAAATTAAAAATAAAGTGGTAGAGCTCTTGGCTGCTGGGCTGAGAGTGCCGGGTTCGATTCCTGGCCGGGGAGGTAAATATTTACAGTAGCCTCTCTGGGTTCAGGACTGGGTGTTGTGTTGTCCTCTCATCGCCATACTGCGGAAGACAATGACGAACCACCGCAGAATAACCTCGTCTAGTCGGCCTCGGAGGGCGTCGTGGTTTCCCTCACCCGGCACCCTTTGTGGCTCTAACCTGCCTTCAACAGAACTCTCATCATCTTCAATTACTTTGAGGTTAATATCATCATCCTTAACACGTTTGTAATTACTTTGATTTAATACTTATAATAAGTTAGTTTCATCAATGGTCATTATGAGATTATATTCACAAAAGTTTTGCCTATGTTTGTCACATACATTCCGAGTTTCGGAAAGCGTTTGAAAATTGTGACTATGATATAATAGCTTACACTGGGATTAATTTTATGAGTTTTTTTTTTTCAAAGTTTAGTTGTTTGGCTTTACGTATTTTTTGGCAAAGGATTTCGCAATTCTGATATAGGATTACTTCATGTATTTGATATTAAATATAGTTCATTTTTAATTTGCGAGATATTTTAATGCTGGCTGTTATATAATGATTATGATTACTACTACGTATTTGAGGATGTGCAACGAATATTCAACAAGTTGTTAAAACAGACTTGAGTCTCTAAGGCTGGAATGTTAGGCTCCGTAGAATTACAACGATATTCGTTTAATGGAGCTACAGCCAGTTGCCGCAGAATGACAGCTTAAACATAGACATTTACACCCTCCCTCTTTATATATATATATATATATATATATATATATATAGTTAAATCAGTCCGCCTGTATTATGAAAGTTTCCATAGTTAAGTTATCTCTGAGATAACTATAAGAAGGTTCTGGTTTGGTATTTCGGGAGTTGGCAATAAAAAGCCCAATTTTCTAGGACTATTGTATTATGTTATATTTCAAAACTGATTATTATTGATGTCACATACAATGTTTACTTTTACCATGTGCTAAACATATTTTATTCTAGTGTTGACGTAAATAAATAGCGAAAAAATACCTGTTTCAGTATATATAGAAAATTGTGAAATAAATATTCCCACTAATTTCCTTGCTTGGAGAGGGTATTCATTAATATCACGTCATCTTCTGCCGACTCGTTTTGACTCCACATTACATTTGATTTAAGAGTGAATTTGTTAGGATTATCTTTATTTTCGTAAAATGGGAGGGTTAAACATTTAGTTTCAAGTCTTTCGTGAGACTTTTAATTCACTGTTTCTTACCTGACATAATTTGTTTGTTGTATACACATCACACCTAACCTACCTCAGTGAACATTGAACTTGCAAATCGCCTCGGCTATGTTAAATCTGTGACCATGCTTAGTTCTACGATTGCCATGCACATTTGCAACATAACATAAGTACTGAATTATTTATAACTGGCAATTTGACGTACGATTCCCTGAACGACAAAAGCCACATGCATAGTAAGCTATTAAACAATATACTTAACTACCATACATACAAAATGTACACGAAATGTACATGATATTCACATATCAATTACGCATATTAACCAATATATTTTCTAAGTATTCAACATCTGTATCACTCTCAAACATGTCTTGATCTATATATATATATATATATATATATATATATATATATATATATATATATATATATCGCCATTTTCGAAGCTTAACTAATGGATAAGTGTGTAGCTATCACATCAAGCGGCAGTTAACTTGACTAGTAGCTAAGAGTTCTAGTTAGCATTATATACGAGTCATAATACACATTTTTTACTCTGACTGAGAGTTAACATTTAACTAAAGGTGTAACTAGAGGTCTTAAAACAGGCCCTAAGTAAAATGCGTTTTTCATGTCAGTTTCGAAAAGACTTATCTCGTGTATACATACAAGAATGAAGTTATATTTAAAAGCATCAAAAGTGGAACATTTCTTTGATCCCATTTGTACGAAATTGCCGTATTATATGTGGCTATGTAAAAATATACACTAGTACAGATGTATACACACGCATGCACAGCTTACATGCAATCAAGTTTAAATGAAGCGACGTTAAGAAATGTTTCACATTTACGTTTCGCATCCACTAGCTACTTCCTTAATCCTAATTAGAGCATTACATCTCTTAATAAATGAACATACAACGCGGGATGTGGACTGCAAATTATTTTCCGTCGCAGTTAACTGTTACGTCTGAAGAGAACGTGTTTCCATCCAGTTGTTTTGGTCGACGCGCGAAATGAGAGGTTTTCTTTTCTCGACTCGATACGGGGCGTAGCTTCTCGCCGATTGGCAGAACAGCAAATGTGCTGCTCGAGCATTACAGTTATTACCGCCGTTAATTACTGCCTCCCTGGCTATCTGTGGACTGCATCTTATATTAGCACCGCGGGGGGATGGGTAAAAGTTCTCCTGTGTCGAGGAAATGTGACCAGGTAATCACCGCCGGCGTGGAAGTTGGACGTGAAACAGGGAGTAACTATATATATAAACCAAAAAATACTTCATGAAACCCACCTACACATCGTTATGATGGCGTGAAAAGTTATAGGCGAGCCTGCCCGTCTCATGGTGGAGTAACGTAGGCGCGACAGAGGTGCCATGACCTATGCGACATGAAAAACAAAAGATGTCCGCCAATCAGCACCTAGGTTTCTATGACGTCAGTTAGACAGAAATGGCGGACGCGATGCAAATTCCAAATAGAAATGTTATCGATTTTAATCGAGTCGGAGTTTGATTTTGTTCCCAGACGTTGGTGAAACGGGTGAGTTGGTAGTAAATTGGGTTTGTTTATTCGTTTCAAGAGATTTTCGTTGGTTATCGTAAGCAAATCATAACATTTTAGCAGACGTGGGGTAATTCGTGGCTTTATTTACACATTTCGGAATATAAGTGGGTATTTAAAATATATTACAAATAAATTTTAAAAATTGAAATACTGTAAATATTTGTGGCTGTCGTACTAGAGGTTAGTATGCAGTGGAAATAAAATATATAGATGCAATAACAGGGTTTTTAGTGTCGTGTCGCTTTGTTGCGCCTATGTGATTCCAGCATCAGCAGTCTTTCACAAATACTGCGATAACCAGGCCACCCGGGTGACAGTGCGACAGAATGACTCCCCACTCCGGCAACCTTAAACCGGGGCACGAGTTCTAACACACGGCACTATATAGGGGCGTGCGAGACGCTATAGAAAGGGTGTGTCTGTGCTGTACCGAGGCCCGGACTACTTGCAGCCGAAATGTACCAGGACGTCAAGAACCGACGACGTTCCGGTCACCGTAGCCGTAATATTAGCCTCGTCAAAGTGTTCAAGGTGGGACTCTCGGACATATATGAACGGATATAGAAAAATTAAACTTTTAATTTTACCTTAAGCGGAGGTGACTTTAGACCCTTGGGGTGACTTTAGACACTTTTATACAGTTTTTAATTGCCATAGTTGACAACTGTTAGTAAATATTAATCTAACGTCATGTAGATATTTATTATTAAGAATTTACTGCAAGTAAATTTCTTTATTCATGGCTACCATATACGCGAAAAAATATCTTGTAATGTCCCTAAGTCACCCCACGTGTACAGAGCCACCCCCGCTTACAGTATGCACTGTACAGTGCTTGTTTGTAAAGTTCGTTTTTCTTCGTAAATTATTTAAATTATCGTTGTAGTATATGGCAATGATAAAATACGCACCTGTTAAGAAAATTACGTGTCTTAAATTACGTTTCAGTCTTTAAAAAGTAATAACTTAAGGGTTCTGCCTACATCGGAGCCTTGGCGAGAACAAGTGTAGGTACTTACATGTTAAATTATATTATATGGAGCTCAGTCACCTCTCACGTTATCATTGTTTGACTAAATATTTTCTGCATTTAGTCGAGGAAAATTTTGCTACAGGAATTAAAGAGTTGGGAAGGGAATATTAATAGATGTCTTCGAGTGTACTCCCAGTTTTTTTTTATATGGATAAAACAGCCTAAAAGATCCTATAGCAATGTTGATCTCTCCGAGATGAACAAAAAATGTCAGTAGTGACAAATATGTAGGTTAAACAGGTGACTAACCCCACATCTAATATAATTTAAGACGTAATTCCCTGTCATTGCTCTCGCCAGTGCTCTGGGTTAAGTAGCGCTCTTAATAACGTTAACTTAACACAAGTTAAATGACAAATGAGCAAGTACATAACTGGAGTAAGATGATAATTAACAATACCACGATAACGGGTTTGAAACTAGTAGTCTTAAGAAAAATATATTTATCTGCTTTAAACGGCTCGATAAAACCGCTGTCTATAAACCTTGACCACTAAAATGCTATTTCAAAGAACTTGAGCAGAAAAAAAAATTGAAATCGCATTTGTATGAAGCCAGTATAAAGATAAAAGTAAATGGGGTATTACTACTGACAATTAAAAAATTCCAGTATTAGGACACGTAGTACAGTATTTCAGTACTGTTCGATGGTAACGTTAAACATTATACGCGGCATTTATCAAGATAAGAGTCGCGGTGGCCGAGTGGTCAGATCATTTTCCTCCCACCAAAGCGATTCAAATTAGATCCCCGGCGAGGTTGGTTCTTGGATTTTAGAATGTGGGAATCTTGCCGGACAATGTCGTTTGCGGGCGGGTTTTTTCGAGAATCTCCAATCCCACCTCCCGGATCATTCTCGTTACTATACCTCTACATTGTCCTCGTAAGCAGATGGTTACGGTCCGCCCTGTAGTAAGTCTACATTCGTGTCACGATATTTACTATTTATAATGATTCATCTCATACCAAAAATTGAAAACTCAAACTACCAAATGCGTATTTATTGTCGTCATACAATAAACACAATCATTTGACCTTTTGGTCACTGGGACAGCGAGCGGTGGTGTCTGGTCAAACCACCAGCTTCCCAATACCATCGTGTTTGATTCCTAATGGAGTTGACCCAAATTTAGTACGTGGGGAACTGTGCAAATGTTGCCATCGGCCGGCGGGATTTCTCGGAGTTTTCTCGTTTCCGCCGACCTCCACGTTCCATCGTTTCTCCAGTGTAGGGTGTAATTTCATGTCATCGCTCAAGACGCAGCAAACTCTTGACACGTGCACGGTTCAGAAGTACTGCCAAATCAGTGGTGTGATGTCCCGACGAGCGGGTAGCCTACCCTTTCTCTCTATACAATTGGTAATAGTATCTACGAGTGCTACGGCGCACAGTGGTTCATATCGCGATTCTAGCGGGACAAAAGTAAAAAATCGCAATATCTTGAAAACTGTTGTTTGAGGTAGAAATGTATTCTAAACTAACCAATTCTTATTATTCAACCCATTATACATGTCTAGGACAGCGATATAAGAAAGAAGAAAGCCACGAAAATTACTCTTCTCTATATACAACGATTTGC
>PNEQ01030709.1:0-18823 GCA_003012365.1 Medauroidea extradentata
ATAATACTAGGAAATCATAAATTGTAATGACTTTAAAAAATCAAGTTCAGGAAATATGAAGTTGCACATTTATTGTAATCAGCATTCTCATGCTAGTAGTAAACAAAAATAAAAATGTAAATAAAATTTCAAATACCTTTTTCTCAAAACGCACTTTTGCACTATGGGCCCTTCTTCCCCAGAACTCCTCAATTGATAATAAATGCATGAAAGCTAATTCATCTTATGTCTATATTACGGGTTTTAAAGGTATCATAACTCATTGAAACGCAAATATAATATTTTTAACTTTGTATTATTTGTTATGTAAGTATTCATACTAATATTATCGAGGCTGCAGTAGTAAAAGAGGCAGTTATCACATTTAAAAGTACAGCTTTCATTCAATTTAGTTAACATTCTAAAAAATTTCAGTTTGTTACAAATAAAAGAATGTACGTTTTTAAAGAAAGTAATTCGAGAATATTTGCCTTATTACAAATTATTGGTATGTAATAGCAAATACGTTTGTATTTTGCGTTACTAATGCAAAATTCATTATTACCAATCGGACAGATTGATGCATCTCTACTCTGTTGCTAAAACGTTAGTTTGAAGATTTATACGTAGAGTGTCCTGAAATTGTAAACGTAAATAGTTGCTGATAATGAATTTGTTTTTAAACTGATTTCATTGAGGTTTCAAAAAGTTTATTTACTAATATGAATTTAAGTTTTGTTTTAAGTCAATCTTCACTAAAAATTACGACACACTGCCTATCATGTAGCGGTGTGAATAAAATTATTTTTTTTTTTGTACTGTAGCTGCCTTTCACTCACTCTGTGCAGACAGTATATAGCAACGCTGATTTATAGAGTCGGGATAATAATTACAAATCTTTCTTCACACGCTTGTGCAAGTACTAACTTTCCTTACAATACGACCGAACATATCTGAAACATAGCATGCTTACTTTTATGCCCATTAAGCCAAGCTGACAAACATTACACTTCCGTAAATTTGTGGAAAACAGTATGGAGAAGTGCCGCTAATTTGCTGTAGCGTACTTCGTAAATAAGTATAACACATGGTATCTTACAACTATAACTTACTTAAATACTCTCTGTAAACATGCTGGATATAAATTTGTATTTAGAAGTTCTTTCCTTTTTACTGTGTGTCTGTAAATAACACAGTTATCGCCTAATATAGTTAATGCGGGAATCGTAATTTCTATTCTATAACTACATTATCACTATATATATTCATAAAGTAAGAATTTCCGTTATCAATGAGATACTTGTTAGAAATTTGTTACATACAAAAGCCAATAAGGCCTTGCTCTTTAGTTTTGCAGTAGTTTCGAAAGTATGTTTTTAAACGCAAATTAATACATACATCAAAAATTCATTCTTACAGTTTTAACACATATATCATCGTTTGTATCTGAATTTTTCTGTTGCAATACACTAAACGTATTTTTAGATTTTTGCCTCTTAAATAATACATATTTTGTTGTCAAAATAAGCCAAAATGACGCAAAATAATCTCTTGCTAGCAAACTGTACATTATTTTAAAAAACGCTCTGGCATAATTGTGTATCGTATGACTGTACATAGTCTCAAAATTTTTTCAGAGCATTTGGTTAAGAAATATTTGAGTAATTTGCAATTGTTTGAAATAAATGATAGATCATGGTCTTAAAAACTACAGTGAACCTTGTTAATATAAACCACGTAAATATAAAGATCTTGTTAACACTTAAGTAATTTTCGTTCCCTTAAGAATGAGATGAAAATTGTAACACTAACTTAAACGCTCAATAAAATGTTTCCTTGTACACCACACAACGTCAGAACCTCAACATGCCTGCAGAGGTTCCTCATTCATTGCGATAATTCGGCACAACGTACCTTATCCCAGAAATTTGTGCCATACAGTTATATTGTATATGCGTTTTACTACGAACTGTCGCTTCAGAAGCAATAATTAAAAATAATAATTAACGTTCGTAAAGATATTTATATAAATATAATGTAAAAAGTTTATAACAATAAGTAGGGAAAGGAATATTTCGCGAGTTCAACGACATGCTTGTAGGAATCGATTGATCTACTTATGCACAAGCCCCGACCATTTGTCCACTAGCTGCTACTCACTGTAACAACAGACAATTTACTAATCGACGGGGCTTGAGTATACATGGGACAATATATTATAACACGTCGGCCATTGAACTCGCGAATTATTTCTTTCCTTAACAATAAGTGACCAAAATACGTGTTTTAGAATAAGGGCATGTCCACGAAACAATATTGTTCGAAACACATTTATTCCTTGACCACTTAAAACATATACTTTGTACTTATACTACGATAAACAGATAAGTGTAGTTCATTATATTATTACTGTTTACTGTCTTAAAAATTCATGTGACGGTTGCGGCAGATCATAGATAGCTATTTCAGGGACGAACCTGTTACTGTAAGGGTTATGAGTTCAAATCTAGGTGTCGGTTGAATTTTTGTACGTTATATATTCATTTGGGATATAATTGAGGTTCTATGCTGTAGTGGACTTAAACGAAAATGTAAATAAAAGATGTAAGATGTTCTGAAAAAAAAAAGTCATAATTCTAATTTGCATTAACAACATTTTTTAAGTGATGAAACTGTATTAAACTTTTTTTTAAGAGATGAAACTGTATTAAACTGTACGCAAAATAACTGCTTGTTGTAAAATTTGTACATATCTTAAAATTAAATTAATTTTAGTATCTCTTCCACTGTTACACACAAAAAAAGTGCTTTGGGTTGATGCTCTATTTTAGGTTATAGATTAATGCATATAATGAAATAGCTACGCAATTTTCTACATGGCATCTGGGAAGAATAAAAAAATACTGTAAACCATAATTTCAAGTATATTCAATATTAGTTTTTGTGATATTACAAAATGTGTAACTTAAGCTTAAATCGCGGGTGATCAATTTAAACTGCAAAAAAAAAAAAAAATGTAAAATGTTCGGTACACAGCATTAGTTAAATAGAAGTATGTAAATGAATAACAGTTTTTAAAATGTAATTTGTCGAATTTGTCTTTGTGAACTGAACTACTGTAAAAATACATGTGTACATATGTTGGATTCACGGTGTCTTGCGGTTTATTATTATACATTGGCTACTTATTTTTACAATTATGTTCTATGTTATCTAATTAAGTACATAGTACAAAGTAACATAACAAATTAGTAACTTAGTAACAAATAAATATATATAACTAACATTTACATAGTAAATATTGTGTATATAAACTAAGAGTGAAGTTGTGTTCGCGTCGTTGAGCGAGACCATGCCTCGCGCGCGAAATATTCGGTCTTCTACCTGCCACCAAAACAACAGCGATTCGCGGAAATTGTCATGAGGGGCATAGAAAGTTAATTTATATTATCCTTTTTGTTTTGTTCGCTGATACCCCCCATCTATCTCGTATAGCAAAAAAGTTTCTCGCTTACCATAATTTACTCTGCATTTTCCTGTCAAATGTCAGCATGACATTGTTAAAAATTGTTTTAAATAATATGATGGTTGCAGAAAATTAAGTTAATGGACATTATCATTGGCAGCATAGTTCATAAATGCAATACAAAAATTTTGAACACATTTGGCTGAATAGTTTCAGATTTATGAAGAGTTTAGTTAGACAGGTTTTTGTGGCGCGCGCGCATACATTGGCTTGCGCCAGCTCCGAAAGACCCAAAATGGCGGACGATTATACCCACTCTTTATAGTGCCTTAGTTTTTCCTCTCCCACTCGGCGACTCTCTCCCATGTTTCCGTGTCTTGTGATAGCCCAGGGGGATGGGGGTTGAAGAGATGACAATGTTTTTTTCCCGCCCTCATTACAGCACGGCAAAAAAAAAGACTAGCAGTCCATAAAAGAAAAAACATCCAGCGTTATCTCATCTTTTTTCTCTAGCTGCAGAATTGAGCTCGGCTCGGTTTGACCTTGACAACTTCCGCTGTACTATTGATCCCTCCCTCGTCATGTGGCTATGAAAGCGCTGCGGCATAAAAACGGCCTACGACGCAAACACAATAGTCCCGTCGCCGTGTGCGGCATGTGGGCTGATAAGGTTTTTGATTTATGCTCGCTCGACAGTGGAGCAATAAGAGCGACTGCAGCCAGCGTGCCGAGAGCCATTTCATTTCTATTCGCAGTACAGAGCATTAAACTGGTGCGTTGTGCATAGTTTCGTGATTTTTCCAATAGGCTTACAACTTTAGCAACGAGTAACTCAGACGTTATTTTATACGTGACAGCACCTTGAAAAGTCCGTTTTCCCCCCTTTTGAGTGGCTCTAAATTCGAGTTCATAATAGGCGTTCGAGTTTTTAAAAAATGTAGACTTTTTAAAAATGTTTGTTCTTTAATACGCACTTTTATTACCTAGTATCGCGTAAATGCCTATAATGGCGACAGGCTGTAACAGTTCTTGTGCAATAAAAAAAAAAGATTCAATGGCAGTACTGAAAGGTTTTTTAACAGTTGCCGTATACATTCACGTAAATAATATGAATTCTTCTGTTGTGGTCTGAATGTGCTTCGCGCGAGACAAGCAGGGTGAATCACGCGCGCACGAGCGAGCTGCCCGGAGGCACGCCAAGGCCAGAGGCCCGGCCACTCCCTTCCTCCATCATACACAACCAGACCGAGCTCGCCGCTCTGCCACGCATGTCACGGTAGGGGATTGTGGGGTACCATTTTATTTGGAAGACACCTTTTCATCGTACTAAATTATAATTTCAATGAAAACTTTTTTTAAGTCGGCAATTGTTCTACAGTATAAATTTTAAGAAAAAAAAACACACTTAAATTTTTTTATTGGGGGGAGGGGGGGGGATGTCAAATTTAGTTACCTCGGAACTAACAACATCGGCGATGTAACGACACAATTTCCTGGCACTGTGCGATGTCGTTAGATCGAGGGTTTACTGTTGGTTGAAATAACAAAGACTTAAGGAGTTAAATAAGTGTAAGAAAATATAAATGTTAATGAATGAGTTTGAGGACATACACAGTTGCTTAAGTTTTGTTGGTAAAATATTCAGTTGCATGATGTTCAAAACAATCATAAAAACAGAATCCCAGAGATTATCAATTGCAACAATGAAACATGAACCCCACGGGACAGCAATTGGCACCGTGGCTAGAGCACTCGACTCCCACCAAGGCAATCCGGATTCAGTTCCCGGCGATGTTGGTCCCTTGAGTTTTACATGTGGGAATTGTGCTGGACAATACTGCTGGTCAGTGGGTTTTCTTGGGGATCTCCTGTTTCCCTGCTCTTCTTATTCTGGTGTTCCTATACTGTTCCTCATTCCACATCATTATTTAGTGCAAGCTGATACCTAAGACGGCCAGTAGTAGGTGTAATACCCTGACTCTTGGGTATCCTCCTCATTAGATATTTATTTATTTAATCACACAAAAAAGAAATCAGCACACACAACACAAGGAGACAACACAGTTTCAATAAATAAAAAATTGCAACAGTGGAAAACACACAAACGACTCTTGGACAACACAATGATCAGCCATTGAAAAACACTACGTTACGGGACTTGAAATCTATTCCTGTCTTCAGGCTTGAAACAAAACTGGAGGCAGATGCCAATGTTGTTATGGTGAAAAACGAAATAAATTGAAACTGGAGAATAAATGAAAGCAGTGAGGGGAAGCGAACTACTCAAAGATGGGGTAGAATAACTCTATTTGATAACAACAAAACACAAAAAAAATATTAAATCTCAAATAGAACATTGACTCTGCAAGAAGATTACTTGAAATTTAACCACGTGGAGTGTATAGGAGGTACAAATGTAGGAATCTAGAAGTAAAAAACTGATAAAACTGCATAACTTATCATCCTGTAAGTAAAGAAACGTGGCAAAATAAATTAAACCTTAATTCTTGACATTATTAACATTTAATAAAAAAATAATAAAAATTATACATAGTAAAAACTCTAGTTGTAGTAAAAAAAGACTAATAATTAATAAAAAGGAATAAATATTAGAACAAGTAACTTACACATTCATTAACCAAACATTTATACATTATAAATTGAAAACATGAACATTACAATTAATTCAAATAATGAAATAGAAACGAAGACAGGTAACACATGTTTGATGCCTGGTGTTCCAGACTTATGTATTAAATCAAACAGAAACAAACTAACATATATTTAATCTTAAATAGAAAACAGACAGAGCTAATTTAGAAAACTGAGGCAGCCCTAAAATTTTAAATTTAGCTACTAGCATTCTTCTCGTCACTGCCTCAACAGCAGTTGTCAGAAAGTATCTTTAATTTAATAAATTACTAAACAACTTAAAGGCCAAGGTAGGGCAGGAGCCCCACCCTGCAGTAACTTACAGACTCTGAAGTTATAGGGAACATCTGTTTTCTTATTGTCTGATCACTCTAGACTCTCCAAGAGCAGACAGAAGACTGACCAACTGCCAACTGATTATGTTACTAACGTACAACCTTCTTTTGTCTTAGCCCAACAGCAGAATTCACCCAGAATTGGTACACAACCAGCATGCATGGCCCATGTTGGAAGCATCCCAGTTTTACAATAACGAGCCTGCAGCATTGCATGTCTGTTGAAGTAATTGGTTAGAAATGGCCCCCTTCTGACGAAACTCCATTGCAACAGCACAATTCCTCCTCCTGGTTTACAAAATTATGCAATCTAGCCGGCGAGCCTCAAAAATTTAGCACCATGACATTACGAATTTTTTGTAACTATTTTCTATTTAATAATGTTCGAAAATGAAATGCATTTCAGATGGTGGCTGTTGTGTATTTCCAAAACATTACATACATTAATATTACTGTTTCCAAGCCTTCTTACAAAGTGAAAAACCACTTTTTTGTGCAGATCTATCTCTCATGATATAGTATCCAGATCAAAATGAAACTGCTTGAAGGCCCTACAAATGATCTTTGCTATAGATTCCCCAACATAGGATGACAAGGCTTCTGCTTAGAAAATTCCATTGTTACAGCAGGATGATGGAAACACTGTGTGCCTGTTTACTGTCGAGCACTTAGGTGCGTGAGGCACCAGGCACGTACAGCAGTGTCACTCTTATAACTCCTTAACTTCTCAGCCTTTAACATGCAATACAGCTGCAGGTCAGTGCCTCCCTTAATGTATTTAACGTAACTGTTTCTACGAGGCAAATTTACTACAGTTATATAAAATGGTCGTTCATGTCTATGGATACTAGTGTGTCACATATAGAGAATGCCACACCTGCCACAAGTCATTCACAACCCTTGGAATGGCAAATTTTGTGAACACCAAGTTAGTTCACAAAGTGTTCACAGTCCACTGTACTAATAGACATCCTGCAGTTGCAAAGTTTATTGACTAGAGGTGAGCTATTTCTTTGTACATCATAGTATAGCCATTGACCATAGTTAGTTCATTCTTAGCTATAAACTTCAAATAAAGATACGAAAGTTCTGTTTTATTACCCCTAATACAGGAGACTACATTAGTATGTTAAAAATTTATTAGATGAATGTATGTTACATAACTGTACCTTTATCAGTCTGATGACCTCTTTCTTGACTTTGTCTAGTGCAAGAGTTGGAGTGTTCAGCTCCTTGACAAGATAATTTGCAAAGAGTGAACATGAACCCATCGAGTTAATTAAAGTGGATTGCTTTTTTTTCTGGCAGAAATCAAAGGTCTGCAAAGTGTTGCTGTAACAGAAATTTTGACTTTGTAAAATGCATAAGGAATTACACAAAATATTTTAAACAAAAGCATTAAAAAATGCAGTATGTTTAAGAAAAATATAATGAATGTGTCAAACACAGATAAGAGAAATAATTTCAGTCTCCCAGTGCCATAAATAAATGAATCAAGCGTTTGAGAAACAACATAAGTCACAAAGAGCTTTATTTACAGGAAATGAAATACATGTATTAGACAATTACATATAGCGAAATGTATTGTCGACACATTTTTAATACATTACAAAGTGAATTTACTAGTCTTTAACATGAAAAAATAAGTATTATAGTTACAACCTTCTCAAAACAAATATTTAAAAGTGCTGGACTTATGTTGTTTCTCTAATTCCCAAAAGAAAATCAAAATACAGTGGTTTTAAATTGCTGTTTTGCTTTATGGCAGTCACAGTATGTCCCATTTATGTATTTTACTGTGTAAACTAAGGTATATTTCAATTGTACACAAAAAAATAATATTAATTTATATGAATAAGAATGCACGTAGCTCCTGTTTAACATGTACTTTCCTTGCAGAAAATAAAACCTTGTCATAGATATTTGCCCCTTTTTGGCTTATGTGGCCTACTATCAGACACATTGAAGTTTAACACTGAGAGATAATATCACAAATCACACTCTTTCTTAAGTGAATAAGTACGCACACATCTCTCTTCACAATGCACTAATGACGCTGATGTGTGGTGAAGTCATTGATTTATTAATCATCAGATTGGTGTTGTGTTTTGTCGTTACACGTGTTGGCCACAAGAATACTTCATTATAGAAGGACTGGCAATCTTCTGTGTGTGGCAAGTAGTTCTTTAACTTACGGAGGTCATCAATTTTGTTCTTGTTGATAGGGATGCAATCTGCAGGATATGCCATGTTGTTTGGAAGAACAAGTTCAATGAGTGTGCAGTTTGGAACGCTAAAATTGTGCTACGAGTGAATCAATGAAGGGTCAAGCCACAACAAGTCCAGTATTGTCACTTGCATAACTGAATTGCATGAATTGACTTGGCTTGAACCTTGTTTTCTGGTCTTTAGGCACAGATTTTCCGTAGGAATCTTGTGACAGCACATTCCTCTTAAAATACTTAGGCCACCATTGCTTGAAGTCGAGAATTCTGATGGAATCTGGTATTACAAAACTGAAAGATCTCTTACACGATAAAGTCACAATCATCTCAACATACTCCTTGATGGTGTACACTCTGACTGGATTCAGTTTCTTGGACGTACTCCATTGCAAATTGAATGACTGTCAAAGAAAACTAAACAAATAAAAGAAAACCATAAAATAAGCAGAGTATGCTTTAGTCAGCAAGATACATACACAACAAGAAATTCCAAAATGGAATCGGGTCAAATAGAAACAAGGAACAAACAGATAATAAATGAAAATAATAACAAATAAAATAAAAAACCAAGTAACATGCGACACAACAATGAGACGAAACAACAAACACAGTAGATATCAGACACGAACAGAAAAATAACAAAAAGACACAACAAATAGACGAGACAAAACGCAACAGATAACAGACACATACAGAAAAGGCAAACGACACAACGAAGAGACGAAACAAAACACAGTAGTTTTCCAGACAGACAGTGTTAGGACCCGATTCCATTTTGGAATTTCTTGTTGTGTATGTATCTTGCTGACTAAAGCATACTCTGCTTATATTATGGTTTTCTTTTATTTGTTTAGTTTTCAATGACAGTAATTCAATTTGCAATGGAGTACGTCCAAGAAACTGAATCCAGTCATGCACTCCCATTGCACAGTTCTTTCAAAGATCATAGGTGTACACTCTGTCGTACTTCCTGATTTTTTTCTTGAGTACTGCGAAATCCCCATCGCAAGGCGGAAAGAGTGTCCTCTTATTGGGAAATAGTGGTCGATGTGACGAAAGAGGTTAAGTGAAGTCAAAACAGACAACATTCTGATGAATGTATGGTTCTTATTTTGTGCACTGCACCTGTCAGAAAATATGTACAAATCTTTGACTCCCTTGAATGAAGAATTCTAAAACTACAAAACAAAGGAACATACTTCATTAGGACCCTTTGTTCCAATTTCCTCATGGTACACAAAGAATGTTGCATTTCCATCTTTGAGGTTGTGTATGCAGAAAACACTGACTGTTAACTGTGTAAGATAAAAAATCTTCCTGAATTGGAATGCAAGGTAACTGAAGATTCTGCATGAAATCTATGTTAATGGCTCCCAAATCACCAGTTTTATCAGCTTTGACCTTATCGCTGATTTCCTTAATCTTTGCTGTAAATTTCTTACCCGACGCAAGTGCACACATTTTCCTGCCTCTGCTACTTTCTTTGCTGTTTGGTTTAAAAAGGGGCTTTTGAGTTTTACGTCCAACTCTTCACATGTAGCAAATGTATCCACCTGGGGTTGTCCAAAGGATAAAGAAAAACTGCTCTCTGAAAACTTTCAGATAGAAGCGATAATTTGCAGCTGACATTTAAGGGTATTTCTCTTGGAAAAGTGAGTACATATTCTTGACATCTAGCTTCTCACTTAAGTAGTGGTATTCTTTGCTATTGTAATGTGATATCTTCACTGGAAAATATAATATATGCTGCTTTATAGCATCTATTACCAACCCTGACTTAGCATTACCTGGTACTGACTTCCCACGCTTGTCATGTGGACTTTTACCTTCAGAAAGCAATATACCAAGTCTACTTACACATTCCTCTGAGATAGAATGTATGTTACAAAAAGCTGTTTTACATACTTGATTTTCTCCTGAACTTGCTGATATTTCACACACATATGTACATCCTCTTGATGGTTTTGAAGAAACTACTTCTGAAATGTGACGTCTATGTCGCATTAGCTTTCTCGAGGAGATAAGGCTCTGTAGGTAACAACCCTGTTCATTTTCGGTACCTAGACTTGTAAATTTGTTGAAGACCTCTATCCGTTGTGGTAGGGATATAATGCAGAAACATTTACGTCTGCACCTGTAACAGAGAGAATAATAACAGCATCAGTGTTTGTAATTCACTTTGCTTAAGAAATCTGTCGGGTGGAACTCAAATGTGTATTACAGTATTTTTAAGTACATATCTGTGTACCTATGCTGTCTCATAAACTGTAAAGTAAATCTGGCTAAGAGCTAGATAAATATTTGACGAGAAAATATAATGTTCACATTAAAAAGAGTAAAAAAGCAGATAAAACTGTAAAACTATGTATATAGCATATCTACGTACACATAGATATATATACGGATATATCTACATATGTTTATCTGTATGTACTATTTAATATGTCTGAACTAAACAGAATTTAATATAACCTGTTGTAGCATAGGTAGAACTGCTTGAGACCGTAACATACACTCCTAGAACAAATGTATAAATACTTGTAGGGTTATGGATTCTAATTTCTTAACTTACTTGCAGTCTCCGCCTGGTTTTTTTGCAGGTATTTCTTTTCCACTCCAACTTGTATATGCTTCACACTTAACACGTGCTTTTCCGACTTATATCGAAATGTATTTTTGTTAGTTTGTCAAAAAAACAAAACCACTGTATTCAAAATCACACCTGCTTTAATAAATCCTTTATTAACATTCGTCCTCTGTATAAACATTCATACACCATTTTTCCAAGACTCCTGTTGCCAACATCTAAAACCAAAATTACCTTCACAGCAACACAACCTAACAATTTTGACACCCTTTCTTGCGTTTTTTAATGTCAGCAACACATTCATCATCACTGGAAGGTTCCATTGTTTACGCACAAGAACAAACACACACCTCTTGTAATGTTGTCTTCTGTCAATGATGTTGTAACTACTTAAACACAGCACCATTGGGAAATATTTTCCCGTGCATTAGAGCTATCTGGGGAGGGCAGCGTCAACAAACTCTTTCTATGGCTACACAAACATCCAGCATCTTGTGTGCTTAGTGGTGTTTGAACTGGGCATTAGAGAAACAACATAAGTCCTTTATTATGTTGTTTCTCAAATACATGGCAACTTCAGAGGGTCATATCTACACAGCCATTGCGTGGACTTATGTGGTTATTTGCACACATGCATAACTACCCTCCAAAATACTGTTGTGATGGGTAGCTCAATTTTGCCAAAATGTGGACTTATGTTGTTTCTCAAATGCTCGATTCAAATGCAATAAGTAATTCTGAGAATTGTGATGTACAACTACCAGCAGACTACATAGGTACCGGCACATACCTTGCAAGCAACATTATATCACTTTCTCTCACAGTTTATCTATCACATAACATAATGAAGGGGATTCTAACTCAACCCACCTTGCTGGCATGTGGTCACCCTTACCTTCGAATGCAGTGATATACACTTCTAGTGTAGTGTAAACATTACCTTAGCTCAAAACTCTGTTTCAATCTGCGATAAAAATAGCATTCTGTGTACAGGAATTTGCCACTGAACCACTTTAGATCAGTTTGTTCTTGAAGTAAAGTATTCCATAAAGAAACATCACTTCGAGATGATGATAACGGTGTCAGCTGTTTATTGGAGGTAATTTCCTTTTCTAGACCTGATATGGATTCAATTATAACTTTTATATCCTTTTCTGCACCCTGAAACATAAGTCATGATACATAACTTTAGCAGTTGGACAGCACACAGTGACAGGATTAGAAGCTAGTTAATATGTATGTCAGTTACTTGTAGTTAGCATACATACTCTACAAGCAATGATCCGTAACAGATTTGTGGGATGCACTCAGTACTCAGTGTGGTGGCAAATAAAAGAAGCAGTAGCGGCTGGTCTCGTTATGAAACCTTTCTGATGTTGAAGTAGAGTAGTTGGTTGCCTATGGAGCTTTGCATTTGACTGTACAATATGCAGAACTTGCTAAATCCTGTTGCCAAAACTATAAAGTTTGTAAAAAAAAAAAAAAGGACACTTTCGATGTACATGAAAGAGGAATGTATATAATTAGTAACACTGACAAAAAAAAGTCATTCACTTTTCTTCTAACATGTCTTGAAATATTAACTAGCTGAATAATTATTTTTAGAAAAATTAAAGGTGTATTTCTCTTACAGTTGCTTCATAAACAAAACTTTGCAAGAAATTCCTTCTTTAGCTTATCCATCAAAATAATATTCCTATATTTGTATGGAAAGAAATATTAGTAATTTTGGGTAAAATTATTTTAGAACTTACATCTGTCTTAGTACAAATACAGTAGAACCCCAATTTTACGAAATGCCATCAGACCCGAAAATGTTTACTCTAAATTGATGTTTCGTTAAATCCGACTTTATATTTTTTCACTCCTCCCCTCCCTCCAAAAAAAGTAAAATCCTCGGGCACGCTTTGTCTGAATTTAACGTAATTTTAGAAAAGTCTGTTGGCCCAAAACAATAACAAAACATATTTACCGTCAACAGGTAAGCCACAGTAGTGAAAAAAAAAAATCTGCAAAAAAACTTACAAAATTTCACAGTGGAACGCTTGACGAGCGTGCGCATGGTGAGTTAGGCCGCCTGCGTGCCATCAACACGTTAGAAGTGATGACTAACACCGCCAAGCCATCAATCTTTTCGTCTCTCTCCCGCCCAACAAAATTCACGAAATTTCCCAGAAAAATGGTAACAAAAATTGCAATAAAAACTGAATTAAACGTTTGCGAGACCACGAATAATTAAATACACGTGGCGGCGGCTATTGTAACTTGTAAGCAGCCGTGCTCATTGATGGTCTGCTCCCTAAAAATACTTTGCACTAAAGCATTTTTTTAGCATCCGAGGAACAAATTATTTACGTTTACGGTAGTAAATTCGTTGTAAATTGTCTGTGTAAATATAATTACGTATTTTTAAAAATAAATTCGCTGGTTTTATCACGGGATGCGACAGTAAATAATCACGCTGGACACCACTGCATTCTATCTGTAACAGAATTAATCAATAGAGTATGCTGCACTGCAGCACATTTTAACGGAGATGCGAAGCACTATCTGTGAATTAGTTCCTGTGCTGTCTGCCGCCGTACTGTGGAGAATGGATAGCTAGATGCACATTCACTCGCCAGCTGCTAGGATGAGGATCTAGGCGCGCACTTTGTTGTTACGCAACACAGCGTTGCTTGCTCGGCCGCGCTCGCGCGTGCATATCTTTAAGTCACTCCCGCAACCAAAGTTTTCAACAAATTTTAACAATTTTTTTTGTTTCTCGGCTGGTTGTTAAAGCTTATCTACGGAGAAATAAGTATATACTGCGGCCAGTGCTAGTATTTTTAATACACTTGCATTACAATTAATATTCCATTTTATCAAAGTCGCTTAGTTATTTAATACATTTTTTGTTATTTTTTGAAGGTTCCTAAAAATAGTTTAGTTAAACGCTGTTTTCGTTATTCTCGAGTTCGTTAAATCAGGGCTCTACTGTACCTGTGGTGGAAACGTGCACATAAAATAAATATTGAAGCCACTAAATAAACTTATTAAACTTATTGATATTTTCTTTTCGTTCAAGCATGGAAATTTTTACCGTACATAATCGAAATACGCCTTTTATCTTGCCATAATGAACGATTAATTAATTTTTTAACATATTAAAAATTAAATTTAAGCAATTTTTTTTAGCTGCATTTCAAATTACAAACATTTCTCCTTGTATACGTACATTTTGAATGTTACCTTTATGGCAATTTTTACAGTTTCCGTAACAGTTTACACGAGCTATACTTGCACATGTGCACAACGTGGTCACAATTTGACATCATCAATTATGTTGTGCGAATGTATAAGCAGGGTGAAAGAATAGTACAAAGTCATGTTGCACACTACATTACTGCAACACAGAGTCTTTACAGAAAAAATCCCAGGCATTCATGATCAGAGAAACAAACATGGAAATTCGTATTGACACTACAAAACACATAGGAATGTTTAAAATAAATAATTAAAAGAAAACTGTGTCTTCATGTGCACTTGTGTTTGTACACACTGGCCGATACTGGTCAAGATGCTGGTAAACAGTATATGCTCCATCAGTGTGACATTTAAAATCAATTGCACATGGCCGACACAAGAGGTTCCACGGATCACTCTTTCGACCACTGTACAAAACACAGCCCTGACGGGGAACACCGAGAACTGAAAAAACAGAACACTTAGCAAAAGTAACAAAAATATCTTGAAAAGACCTTTGCCCTTATAGTTAAATCCTAATTTGTGTTAATTAAGGCCTCGCTCCTTAATTTTGCAGTGGTTTCGAAAATATTTTTTAACGCAAATTAATACGTATATAAAAAATTCATCTTACAGGTTTAACACTTATATATCATCGTATGTATACAAATTTTTCTGTTGCAATACATCAAACGGATTTTTAGATTTTTTCCCCTGAAATATCCTATATTTTGTGGTCGAAATAAGACAAAATGGCGCAAAATAATTTTTTGCTAGCAAACACTACATTATTTTTAAAAAATGCTCTGCCAAAATTGTGTATCCTATGACTGTACACAGTCTCTAATTTTTTCAAAGCATTTGGTTAAAAAATATTCAAGTTATTTGCAATTGTTAGAAATAAATGATGGATCATGGCCTTAATGTCTGGCAACGCACAGATAATCGGTAAACAAGAATGACCCGAAGTTAGCCTGTTTATCAAAAATATTATAATCCAGTCAAACACAGTTTTGCTTACCAGTACTATATTTACACACACACACACACATACACACATATATACACACACATACATATAGTGCAATCTTTTCTTAAAATAAATAAAAATATGTCCCTGCGGTGCAAGGTAAACACGAGAGAAAGTGATGTTGAAATTTTGCTAATCCGCTCTTGTGAGCCAGAGTTGACATTCTCGTGTTCTTTCTTTTGTTTTGTCTTTGTGGGAATAGCTGTTGTCAGGTCAAACAATGTCTGGCTAGAACAGTGTTCTGTGCACAACCCTGCAGTCTAGTAGAAAATTTTGTACACCATCAGATAAGTGTCGCCATCATTAAGGCAATACCTTGTGAGAAAATCAAACCTGCCAATGTAGCCCTCATTGGCAATGCCCATGACAAAAACTTCTTTCAACGATTTCGGGATTTTATGTCAATCTAATAAATTCTTTCTGCCAATACACGAGGCCATTTATGGTGTCTGGGATGTTATATTCCTAACCTTTATAAATTTTTCAGTGTGTAGCTGTTAGAATTCATTATGCGAACTTATTTTCAGAATTTAAAGATGCTATCTCGGGTTATGTATAAATGTGGTAAGTGTGGCTATTTTTTGCAATGGATAATTGAAATAAATAACCATGATTTACAATACACTTCAGTTTTAATTTTGAATGCCATTATTCTGACATTTTATTTCCTGTAAGACTTAACAAATCCTGTGTGAAATTTTTGAGACTGTTACCACGTCTGCCAGTCATGAAGCAGAGGTAATGGAACAAATTTAAACATGGAGCTTTAGGATTATAAACGAAGTGACCTGAATTTGGTCAGCACTTAACATCGAGGTCTTTAGCGCTGATGAGGGGTGACATGAGGTGAGTATGTAATAGAGCCAGAATGACGGGGGGAGAAACAAGAGATCCCAGAGAAAACATGCCAACCAGTGTCATCAAATGGCACAATTTCCACATGCAAAAATAAGGGACTGCCTCCGCTGGGAGATCACCTTGGTGGGAGGCGAGTGCTTTAGCACTGTGCCAACAGCGGCCCCCTTCAGGATTAGAAGAGTACATTACATGATAATCTGCTGCAACTGTGCTGTCTTATGAACGAGTGGTGTCACAGAGGCTGTGATAAGTTCAGATGATGAACAAAGAGAAACCAAACCAGACACTTTGCCACTGCAACACATTACAGTTTTGCTGAGACCTTGTCATGACTGGTGGAAGGACAACTACTGTGCTTTTCTCTGGAGAGGCTGGTAGATACTGGAAACTTGTGGAGTCAACAAGTGTGTAGGTTTCCCACATGTAGAGGTCCTGGGGGTATTATCCATATTCTGAAGTTGGTAGCAATGCACGGTTGTCAAACAGATATTACAAACTGTCAACCAGTTGTTACCTGATGTTTAGTTTAGGATCACACCTCTGCTTTAGCTGTTTACGTCATTCTAATGTGTTTTGTGTATGGCTGTAGGTGTGAACTCTTAAAATACTGTGACATTAACTTTAATAATCATTTACAATAAAATAAAGTAACCAAATTTTAACAGAGAGAATAAAAAAATTAGCTAAAATATAACTGATTTAGTGACTGCAAAACAGAATTACCATTGTGTTCAGAATGCTCAGCCTAGTTCCACATTAAAACAAATTTTTATCAGTAATATTTTAAGTTTATATTACTTTCATTACAACCGAAGACAGTACATGTAGAAAAATTTGCACTATTTGTCAAACGAGCTGAACTTCTTTGTCAGTTACAGGTGTCACAGATTTATGATTAATCGATTCATCAGATGAAAGGGCAAGCAAGCCATAAAATTTATTCTTATGCTAGTAATTAAGGTTAACAACTTTCTGCAAATATTAAAAATAACTACTTACCTGGCCAAACTCATCAATCAAAACTTCTCTATTCTGGCGTAAATCTTCGGCAAAATTTCTTAAAATGTCTGGCATCTCTACCTTTACTGTAAAATATGTAGAACTCCTGAAATGTTCACATACATTACATTTTAAAATCAGAAGTTCTTTTTAAAACATCTTTCCTAAACGAAAATGTTAAAAAAGTTGTCAGTTTAAGGCAAGAATGAACTAGTAGCATCTTGCGGCCAAACCACACACACCAAGCAAGTGAAATATTATGAAGAGAACATGCACATTTTTATTAGTTGTGTTATGGTTACATAACAATAACACAAAGTATTACATTTTGACTCACAAAACATTCTTTATTTCTTTCCAGCAACCACAGACTTGTCTGCACTTTCCTCACCTTGTACCAATCTCTTCCTTTCTGCGTGGCCATAGTACAGGCCATGTAGGCATACACCTAACAAACAGTGCTTATTTTAACACATGCACTACAATTTTTGGGAATGAAATAACATCACTGCAGATGAAGTCATGCCACCTACTTATCACAATTAATATAAGCTAATATAGGCAAACTGACATGTTGCAGAGCTTCCAAAACCACACTTTACTATGCATGCATATAATCTAAGTCACAGTAAGTTCATGCGTAAACTATATGCAATCCTTTTAAGTGCAAAAATAAAAAGACAACATACATATTTAAATATCAACATGATGACTAGACAAAGTATTATAACCAAAATCTTCAAGTCTCTATAAACAATGCTGGCGGTACCATACTATGTTAATTACAATATTTGCAATGGTGCAAACACAATATAAGCAGGCTTAATATGCAATACGTATACTACATAATTTAGACATAACTGTCGTGATATCTGCCAAGTGCTGTTGAGTAAAGGCAGCTAGTACACTGTGGTTCGTAATCAACTACATTATCATTCTCAGTGGCAAGGCGTGGATTGGATGGTTATGTAAGCAATCATATATAAGAAGTTTTTCACTAGTACCTGCCACCAAAGCGGGGGGTCTGCCCCCGGGAAAATTTGAATTTTAACGTGCAATTTGGTGCTATTTAAAGGGTTTCTGAATGTAAATACTGAATATAAAACTAAGAAAAAATTGTAATGCATTTAAGGATATTTTGCTAACACTCATCGATTTATTTTGAACAACAACAGGTGAATGTTTTTTTTTTGGAGGAGAAGGGATGCAGCTGGCCCTACACGACCCATGCTGTGTTTGTCCTATGTTGAATATATGTATTTACGAACATAGGGTAAACCTACCCTACTTCGTGATACTAAGACTTCGAACTTCAGTAACAGAAACATGTTTAACATTTTAATTGTGATATTATATTTGATACAGTGGTCACTTATTGCCGAAACTGTACATGCCTGCTCTCTGTTGGCGACCTAGTGAACTCGGTGTACAGAGCCTTCCCAATGTTGTGAAGCCCTCAACGTGGTT
>PNEQ01030710.1:0-18823 GCA_003012365.1 Medauroidea extradentata
TATATATATATATATATATATATATATATATATATATATATATATATATATATATAGCAACATTACTTTCATATCGAAGAATGCCTACATTGTATTGGCACAAATATATCATAACTTGTAGAATTTTTTAGTTAAATGTAATTGGTTTTCAGATTTTTGCACCCTAAGTTCAAACAATTTTGTGATGAAAATAAACAAAACTCGTACAAAATGATTTTTTTTTGTGAACGAACAATGCATTATTTTGCAAATCACCTACACATAATTGAGCTTCGCATGGCTGTTCTTAGTCGCGAGATTTTTTTCAAAGTATTCCGTTAAAAAGCTTTTAGTTTCTTGAACCAATGCGGAATTAGCATGGCCTTAAATTGTTTAAAAATTACAGACTCGGCAACAGAGGGTGACGGCACAGCTGAGTCGTGGGTCTAGGACTGTTGTTGTGAACAGGAAGCAAGATGTTGACATGTCCTCACATTCACTTACCTGGCTTGACACACGGTGTTAGCCGCGTCAATAAACACCGCGGTATTAACCGTAAAAGGTCAATACTGGCGGGTTGGAACTGTGGTCGCGCGCGATTGTTTACAGCGGCTGTGGACGGTGTTAGCATGTCCCGCACGTACGCACTGCGTGCCAATAAATACACAGCAACACGATCCCTCTCCCTTTCTACCCAACCTCCCTTCCCTTATTCCAACCGCTCGCGAATTGAACAAATAGTCGTTATCCCCAACTCCAACGGGGGTGTTTTATCAAACATCGTGACCATCTAATAGCGCTGCCGTTGATCAGCGCTGTGGAACGTGGGTTTTAGTGTCGCCACCAGCCATTCATTACCCTCTGAGCAATGCGAACCACCATGGGACGATTTGTGATTGCTGGCCTGACTTGTGGCGCCCTCGACCCGTCCGGTCTAACGCATTCATTTCTGGACCGATACCAATGATAATTTGCCGCAGAATAGAAGCGGATGCAGAAGTAAAACAGTCGTGTATACCCCGGACTGTAACACAGACATTAAGGGAGCAATAAATCAATTTGCTTTTGTATTAGTTCTACAAATGCATGGGAAATTTTCGCCCAAAATTTCCATGAGAAACCACAAGGGAAATACCACAAATTTTATATCCTTGAGTGCTACTAACGTAATCAGTAGGGACCCTTAATTTTGTTGAAAACACTTAGTTACCAGCTTGTTTCAATGCCACGCGTGCACATCTGTAGCTACGCTTATTGTCATGTGCTTTTAACTCTCTAAGGGAAACGCTGCATATCAAAACAAAGCAGAACTGTGTATATGTGCACGCAAAACACTGAAACAAGCTTGTACAGAACTATTTTCACCAAAATTGGTGGTCCTAGTTTAAGGCATGATCTTTCATTTATTTCAAACAATTGAAAATAGCTCGAAATTTAGACTCTTTGTACAGTCATACGTTACACAATTTCGCCAGAGTGTTTTTTTTTTAATGTACCGTTTGCTAGAAAATTATTTTGCTTAATTTTGGTTTATTTTGACAGCAAAATATGTGATATTTCAGGGGCAAAAATTTAATATTCCGTTCGATGTATTGTATCATAAAAATTCAGATACAAACGATGATAAATAAGTGTTAAAACTGCAAGAATGAATTTTTGATACATGTATTAATTTGCGTTAAATTAAATAACTATCGAAACCACTGAAAAACTAAAGAGCGAGGCCTAATGTGAAGAATGATTAGAGACCTGAAAATTTCGCGTTTTATTTTGGGTACTAGCTAGGACTAAAAGCAACCGTAAATACGCGTCAGTTCTGTAATTGGCTCGTGCATTGCTTGCCACCTCTTGGAGGGTGCAGAGCCAATAAGAAGCAACTAAGTGCATGCCTAACTGTGTTGTAACACTATGCCAGTGAGCAGCTAATGAAAAGCTGCTGTCTGCTTGAGTACACAAATATTCTTGGATGCTAACCTGCAGGTCACAGAACCCGTGAATTTTCTAGTCTTTTAGGATGATGTAGGGCTTCAACATTAAGCACTGACGCCTAGTTGTGTATGCGACATCACGCCAACTGTGTAAAGGCCAGCTCGCATCTTGCTCATGAGTGGTCCAAACACTTGAAGTTTCCCGCTTGATCCACTGTGATCAATTGTTCCAGCCTGCAGCGTGCGTTATTTGTGTACAGCAGTTCGCAAGAAAAAGCGTGCTCTGCAACATTTTCTATCTACCACCGAACGACGTAATATTACTAACCCAGCACACGGATTTGTAAATTGGCATGAAGTTAATATTTCTTAAATTGATATATTTAGTTAATTTAGTAATTTAAAATCAAATGGAGAGGGTACCCGAGGACCAGGTACATTAAAAGAAAAGTATTGTTCTAGGTACCACAATTCTGTTAAAATAGAGACAATGGTACAGTTTCGTTATCGATATTTTCTTCCTTTTTTCTATAACAACTGGTTCTGTACAAGTAACAGTATATTTGTAGAAGGAACAAAAGTTCATCTTACTTTTAGAAAACATATTGTTTCTTCTACAGAGCACATTATTGCAGGAGCAAATTATATTGTACCAGCAACCTTACTGGACTGTTGTCCCTATTTTAATAGAATTATGGTACCTACAACAATACTTTTTTTTCGGTGTACCGCCCTCTGAATTGCAGATTTACGACTGGGCGCCTGTAGGCATCTGCTTGTCCCGGAGGACGTCATTAAATTATGCTGTACAATTGAGATGAGTCAGAATGAGAAGTATGGGGGAAATGTATGATCCCCGAGAAAACGTGATGGCCAGCGACATCGCCCCGCACGATTCACACATGCGAAAAACCGGGGGCCAACTCCGCAGGGGATCGTACCCGGATCGCCTTTGGGGGGAGGTAAGTGATCTGACGACTCGGTCGTCGCGTAAACGGTAATTTCGAGGATTCAATGATTTACAGACTTGGCATACTGTCCTAATTTTTCATTGGCTGCTCTTCCAGTGAGTGGCCGTATGTTCTTCTGACAATAAAGCGCGGGAGTCCGTTGGCTGTTTTCATGTCGGTTCGTTGTTGGTTCAGGGTGGTCAAAGACTACTTAGATAAGGCTTCTAGCCGCACGAGGTTGAGGGATATCAGGTTTGTGAGTGATGCTCTTTTATGTTCTGGGTCGCACGAGCACTATACTGAAGGAATCAGCGTGTTCGATTGCAGTACGCGTCTAGAACGCACTTGAGGAACCTGCAAAACAAAAGGTCGCATCTGCCCGCATTTAAAAAGAGTTCTTTTGAATGTTATGAAAACGGATTTTGATAATGCAGTGTGGATACTTGATGATGTCACCTGTACATACAGGAATGGCTGTGCATGATTGTAGGGTGAAAGGCTTCTGCATTGTAATGTTTTGAAATTGTTTTGTCGTAATTATTCAGTTATTGTAATTAGCAGCGTACTCTGTGTTTTGTAATTTTCAGAAACTGTTCCTTGCTTATTTTAAAACTTATTCTGTAAAATTATTTCACAAGTTGTAGCTACTGTGGTTAAGTGGTAGACAAGGCAGTTTTGTCTTAACTTTTCGCCACATAGTTCCCAAGCTTTCGCGGCCATTGTCTGTATTTTCTAGGCTTCTGGGTTTGAGCCATGTCTGTTGTTTACTGTCTACCTGAAGACGGCACCTGTAACGACTGCCGAAACGTCGAAAGACAGAAAACAACAGTCGCAGCTATAACAAAGAAGCCTAGAAAACGTTTTCGCTACACTTTATAATAAGTCCTTTTAAGTAAAAAATTTAACTTTTGCCCAGTCACGGAAGTAGCTTACGTGTACAGGCGTTTGAAATACAATTCCTCCGCAGATACATTTACACGCTTTTCGAGTATCTACGCGTGTATACTTGTGTGTGTGTGTGTGTATGTGTGTTTGAATACGTCTCCAATGCGTTAAGTAAGTATATGTGTACACACACACACACACACACACACACACATATATATATATATATATATATATATATATATATATATATATATGCACATATACTTACCTTAACGCATTGGAGATGTATTCAAACACTATTCGGGCAACACTTCGATGGATCTTTCTCTGCTTACTAACAAAACATGACATATGTTGCTAACGTTCACCACGTTATCACAAGGGTCATATACACACGTATACAACAAAAATAAAAATAAAAAATAAAAAAATAATGGTTTATAACACAAATGTATAAACTTTTTTGTATACAACGTAACATTTGCTCTGACGGTTTGATTGATATATAATCAACTTTTTTCCAGTTAGCTGATGGTAAGTCAGCAACCAACGTCGCATAGTACAGCAGGCGTGTCTTGTATAGTGTGGACTAATAGGATGCTGGTAATTGGGACCAAAGAGGCCAACATAACAGGTTTGCAGTTATAGATATAGGATACTAACATGCGTAATTCCTACGTCTATTGAAGAATCCATTATGTATAGTGCCAATGATTTTTTTGTGAAACTAATTTTGCAGAAACGTGTTTTAATGCCTTAAGTGCATGGTTATCGACAGCGTATATTTGTGTAGAAGCGTCGCTCGTTTGACTGTACCATTGAAAATATGGTGACTAAAGGTGGTTCGGGATAAAGTGAGCTCTCAAAAAAGCCCTGCTAAAGTTCTATATTCAGCCAATTCGTATCTTTCAGCGCGTAACATCCAACGACGGCAAATGTCTAACATCTCTGGACACGTCACTTGATGTTTGCGTGTGTGTGATAAATTGTGCCGTCAGTATGGATCGATACAGTTTATTATTAAAAAAGTTACTCAATGAAAAAAAATACAACTACGTCAATTTCGGTTGAGTTTGTTTCTGTATTGTATTTAAATAAGAAAATACACGAATATATATTGCATAATTTTGCTGCCAACTTTACAATCAGTAAGGTAGTTATGGTTAATGTTAAATTATGCGCAGTAACGGCAAGTTATATTTTTCAATTGTTAAATTTTTAGAGCTCACTTTATCCCGACTGACCTATAAGACACCACACCTATGTGATTCGCTGGTGGAACTCTGAGATGCTGAGAGTTGAAAACATTCAATCACTGACCATGAAGCAGTTATACAGATGTGCACGTAAGACTTTGAAACAAGTTGATGCAAAATTATTTTCACCAAAATAAGTGGCTGTGAATATTTGTGTATTCAAGAAGGGAACAACTGCTGATCGAATTGATACAATCATACCACATGATTGGACCAGCATTTATTTGCTACTTTATTACTGGCCCATCCTTGAGATGATGTTTTGTCGTGGGAAAACATGACTATTTGCTGGATTTCAACACACATTCAGCTCACCAGAAGATTCGTGGCTTTAGCGTATACATGGAGTTATTAGTAGGGCCCGGTAATTTTCGCGAAAAGATTTTTGCCTCACTTTGTTTCAGTGCCTTACGTGCACACCTGCAACCCAACTTCATCGCTATTGACATAGCGTTTCTGTGCAGAGTCGTTATTCATTTGACTTTGCTAATCAGTACGCGGATACCTGTGACACATCACGTCTGTGATTTGCGGGTTTAACCGCCAGACGTTGTATGTTAAGACATCCAATCACTAACCACAAAGCAGAGATGCAGGTTTGCACGTAAAGAACTGAAACAAAATGCTGCAAAAATCTTTTCGCGAAAACTACCGGGCCCTAGTTATTAGGTACCCCATTTTGACTGAGCCAATAAGAATTCCGATATCCTAATATTTGATGCCTGTTATTGGTCTGCAGACAGCTACGTTGTGTCAGAAGTATATCACAGAATGTTAAATGTTGCAAGAAACTACAGTGTTTTCAAGGGTACGTTGACACATTTTTTTCGCGATATACCTTCATCTCTACCCATCACTCTTCAAGAGGTATCGTGTAAGTCAAAGACGAACTGCCAAACTGCCGCCAATTTACTGTTCCTTAAAATATAGTTTGGGCCCAAAAGAAAACGCGAAGTTCTCATGTTAACACTTATAATTGGACGGTGTTATACAAAAACAGTCTAAACACAAGGTTTTAGTTATCAGTAAAACAATTATAATTGTTTCAGATTTGAAACAGTGTTATAAACCGTATTTAAGTCCTATACATTCAATAGTCATGACTAGGGGCGGAAAATTTCGCGGATTCAATGACTTGCATGTTAGAATGCACAGTGCATACTCAGGCCCTGGCCATTTGTCAACTTGCTGCTACTCAGTGGAACAACATACAATGAACGAATATAGACGGAGCTTGAATATGCATAGGGCAATGGATTTTAGCATGCGGGTCATTGAATCGGCGAAATTTTACGGCCCCTAGTCATGACAACCGGATATAGGATTAAAAAACTTTTTGTAAGACTGATTAAAAGCGTAAACATATTATATCCATAACTTACAATTGGCACTTGGTCTGGTTTGCGTAACACAAACTAGAAGTCGAAGAATCCGTTACGTCTTATGGAGAAGAGCTGTACGATAGCAATGGGAGAGAAGATGACGTGACGGACTAAGTAATTGGATTTTGGGCGATAAGTGACGGTCGATAATCAAGTAAAAACATCGTCATTGACTATGCCTCACAAGCGTTAACATTTCATGTGCGACAACGTTCCGAAAATACGCGTTGTCCTTTTCCCAGTGATAATTACTGCGCGGGGAAATAAAACCAATTTTCGGACGTGTCGGAAATAATTGATGGGGAATAGTCGCCAGTCCGCTCTTTGTGGGGGTTGTTAACTGCTGTGTTTTTGCGGGTGGTCCCCTCTCCCTACTGCATTCCTTTACCACGCAGGACCAGCAAGAGGACCCGATAAAATAAACAATTCTTTATGACTATGGCATTTGAATTTAAACTTTACGTACAGAGGACGATCTCCAACACTGGTGGCATCGGTTATTCTGTTCTGGTAATAGTTCGGAGACAAATACTTGCTAATTGTGCAAAAATAACCTAGCGTCATGAAGTGAAACTGTTAAATATTTTTGGTAAATATTTTAAAATTTAAGTAATAATTTTTCTGTTATTATAAATTTTATATTATTTATATGTTTCTGTTCTTACCTCCATGGTTTCCCGTACTGATGATAAGGTTTAAGTCATGTGTATTCAGTTCAATCTATGAAAACTGGTTATTTATGATGGAACTACGTTGTTTTGTTAGCAGCGTAAATTTGAAATTAGTAAATGATTACACAAGCTGTCTATGACAGCGTATTTGATTATAATGCAATGATTGCTTTTATATTTTTTTATAGAGATAAGTTAGCTTATTTAGTATATTAATTACTTACGTGCTGCCATGTTTTGTAATGATAAATATTAACTAATATTTTATGTGTGCATATCGTCTTAGTATGTGTACACGCGTATGTGCATATTTGTTTATGTCTATGTGTGTATGTATATGTTAATGTGATTGTATGTATATATATAATAGAATAAACTTTACTATATAACAGAATAAACTCGCATAAATTAAATCGTTTAAAACGAAAGTTCGAAGAATTTTTATGGCGTCAAGAGGGAAAAGTTTTTGAATAAAGTTAAAACTGGCTTTGACAATAAATAAACTCACCGTATTTCGTCAAAAGATAATATCTAATTTGAGGCAATTTACTCGGGGAGGCAATCGCTACTGTAATTTATGTACTGATTTAAAAACTGCAAGTGTTTTTAATAAATGTCTATTTTATACGATCTAAAATTAACTTGTGGGCCAACACTGACTGAGTTGTGGGTATTTCAGCGGAAGGCTAATATCGGCCTGCACTACAACCAGTGGACCAACGTGACACGCGGTGGCCAGTAAGAAAGGCTTTCTCTCTGACTGACCTTCACCGCAACCAATAAAGAGAGGTATCCTTTGATTGTCTGAACTAGAAGATAAGCCAGCCACCACCAAAAGGAAATAAAAAAGGATAATATAATACAGTTCCCGCCCCCCACTCGACTGTAATTTTCACAACTACACTCATAAAGTCAACCTGGACATTCCTCTATTTCCAGTAGTAATATAATGCATGTATCTATTGAGTGGTTACATTCCCGTCGAAAGGGTTTTCTACGGAGCATATACCGGTTTTTCCCTCTATCATCTTAGTTACAGGTTAAGCTATAGGCACATTAGGGAGGCCAATTACGGCCATGGCTACCCAATCCCTATCTGCAGCGTTACATGCTCCTTGTATGAAATGTCTTCCTTGTAGGCGTATGGGGCTCAGCCCTGAGACGCACTTAGGTCCTGTTCCTCCCCCAGACCTCCACCATAACGCAGTAGATTATGACACTCAGTTAATTTACAATCCTGAATATACCTGCTGCATCTCATAAAATGCAACTTCTTAAATTAAAATACAACCAGTCAGCCGTTTAATGACAGTACTACAGGCTAGTAATGCGTGATATAAGCAATATTGACTTTATAATAAAAGTCATGATAATAATTCATAAAAGTTCTACGCTTGTACTTCTTGCTGCTTCATCTCTGCTAACACTCGAAAATTGAGATGACAGAGAAAGTCTTTACCAACTTATTTGCTTGAACTCTTAGTAAAGACATCTTCAGGATGTTACCTTGTATTTGTAGCTCACTTCACAGAGTAAGCGATGCCTTTGATTCCCGGACCGAAGGAAAGTATTTAAAGTAGTAATACATTTATATAATTACACAAAAATTATAAGTGAACATACCTAATATGTTGGCTTACGTCTTAAATTAAATCTTTACGCAATCGGAATTCATTTTCAATGGTCCTCCTATAGAACGTACGTTTGTTGTATTTTGAGTGAGTGAGAGAATTTGGTCAGCACTTAAGCATCGAGGTCTTTAGCGCTGGTGAGGAGTGATATGAGGTGAGTATGGAGCAGCACCGGAATGAAAGGACAGGGGAAATGGGAGATCCCCGATAAAACCCGCCGACCAACGGCATCGTCCGGAACGATTCCCACATGCGAAAATCCGGGGGTCGACCCCGCCAGGAATCAACCCTAGATCGCCTTGGTGGGAGGTGAACGGTCTGATCATTCGGCCACCGCAATCCCTGCTGTAATTTGAAATACAATTTGTGGTTTAAATAACTTGCTAGTAAAGTGACTTAAACTTGAACTGAATTCTGTCATAGTGTTAAAATACCTTCTTAACTTTTATGAACCTAGACTTTAAATAAAAACCCTCATACATTTATACCATAAAACTCATAGAGTATGTTGCATTTAAAATTACTAGGAATAATCAAAATATATTTATTTCGTCGTGGCATATCGTAAAAACAGAAAATATCCATATAATAATGTAAAGGAAAAGTGCCCCTTGAACAAACCCAATTCACGCCTCTTCGGGGTTTAGAAGCAAGTTTCATCACAGATAAGTTTTGCCATGTCTCTAAACCTGGGCTTTATAACCACGTTTATCTTATTGTTACAAGGTGTCAGTGGGGGAAAGTCCTCGATGGACGTACACGATGTGGTATAGCCGTCTTTAGCAAAGAACCGCGAACTAGGATGTAGCAATCCAGCAAATAAGGGTACTTTCGTTAGCGTTTTGAGTTCTCCGACAGCAATGGTTTTTTCCTCGATTCGCCGAAATCTAGGGCAGATAAAGGAATAAGGAAAAACCATTGCCGTTGAAGAGCTTAAAACACTATTAAGATAATCCTTATGGGTAGGGTAATCATATTGAAGGTGATCTTAGAAAGAACTGTGCAATGGGAGTGCATGACTGGATTTATTTGCTTGGACATACTCAATTGTGAAATAAATGACTGTCAAAAGAAAACTAAAAATAACACAAGAAAACATAAAAAGCAGAGTATGCTTTAGTCATCGGGATACATACACAACATGAAATTCGAAAACTGAATTTGGTCAGATAAAACAAGGAACAAAACAGAAAATAAAAGAATTAGCAAAAATATAAAAAAGAAACTTAAGTTGACATGCGACACTACGATGAGACGAAACAAAAACACAAACAGAAATACAGCAAACGACACAACGATGAGACGAAACAAAACACAAAGATGTCGGACACAAACAGAAAAAACCACAAACGATGAGACGAAACAAAACACAGTAGTTTTCCAAACAGTCAGTATTGAAGGTCGTGTAATTTATCAGAAACGGCAATTGCTATGGCGTTACACTTTACCGGTTTTGTCAGACGTAAGATTTTTGTAAACTGTTACCCAACAATTTTCATAACACTAGAAAAATAATTATTGAACATGTTTGATGAATTGCAGATTTAACTGTAATTCTGTGTATTCACGAGCGATTTATCATAAAATTTACACTTCTGTAGATTTATTAAAATTTTGGCTACAGTTATGTATTTTGTACTTAAAACAAGTATTATATTGATTATTTTCAGCAGATGAACATAGTTTTTCGACTTATTAAATTTTATTAAATGTAATTTTTAAGACACTTCGATTCCGCAGATATTTCCGTAAGGTATCTGACAGAAATGTCTTTCATCTGGTTTATAGCTAAAGTCTCTGATGTTTGGTGAATTTAATTTATCAGCAACTTACTTCAGTGCCTTACGTGCAATTCTGCCGCTCTACTTCATGGTTATTGGCACAGTGTCTTTATGCAGAAGCGTCTCTCATTTGACTGCGCCAATGAGAATGTGGCTACTATGACACCATATTTCTGTCTGTGATTTGCGGGTATAATCTCAAGACGCCGAGAGTTGAAAACATCCATACACTGACCATGAAGCAAAACTGCAGATGTGCACATAAGGCATTGAAACAAAGTGGTGCAAAATTCTTTTAAACGAAAGTAGTTCTCTATATCATTGGGTAGTACATTTCTGTCGGTTTTCTTTGTGACTGTCTAACAGCTCGACGACCTCTTTAACAATTACATGATAAAGGCGCTTATGAAAATTCACGAGGGTAGGGTAGGTCAGTAAACAATTTAAGTTTTTGGTGCTTGAAATTTTACCCCGGGTAAGTTTACCCATGTTCGAATGTTTAACTGATGACTTTTAGGTCAGATATTAAAACTAATGTTATGGTTAAAAATTATAATACGTATAAAGAATGCACTGTGGAGGAAACATTTAGCAAAATATTTATCATGTAGGCTTTTTTGGATTCCCGTCATTTTAAAACCTTGAGTAGCATCCTGGTAATAGGCAATACCTGGTCACGTGACTGAGATAACCTACCCTACTCCAGAGAGTGTACCTTCATAAGTGCCTTAAGTAGTAATCCGACGTACGGCTTTGGTGTGTTGTCTTCTACTCCCACACAGACGATTTCTGCTCCTGGAGAAACCTCCAGGAACCTCAGAACCTGCTTCGCGTAGAGAAATTACTTTCGCTTCGGTGAGCAGCAGCAAATCACTTTATTGACCGGGTCCACGGCAGTGTTGGCCAGTTTAACATCCCTCTCCAACCATTCTTCCTACATCCCCGTCTTCTATCTACAGTAATCCTCCCCAACACACAGACTACCCTGCCGGCCACGAACCATAAGCTCTGGAAACGACCTGTGCGCGAGGGTCGGCTTCATAGTTCCGGTGAGGAGGCAGAGAGGGCTGTAACGGACTTGCGATCATGGTGAAAAAGTCGTGCAAAAAACGTGCATTCCGTCGCCCGAAAGTCCAGTTTCAGACCCAACTTTCGAAACAAAGGCTTGAGCAAAGTGTTTAAACAACCACGTGAAATTGCTGTTTCAAAAACATGTGTTTCGTCAACGAGAAATGGTGGAAAATAATACGGGTCAATATATTTACGAGATGTATTAAATTTTTTTTAATTGCGTACAAGAATGTAAATGTAAGAAACAGCAAGAAATTAAATTAATTAGTTATTTTAAGATACATACAATTGTTTTGCTGACATATCCAACACATGATATTTACTAACCTTTGTTAAAACGTAATTTACAAATAACGAAGGTGCTATTATAATGTATAAATCGTTATTGTTTAAAACGCACAGTACACAACAGATGTTTCCCTTCAACACACTGACAGGACTTCCCAGCCAGCGGCCATCTGAAACGCATGTAGCGACACTTGCTTCAAAGATAACACAGGTCGCCGGATCAGCATGCAGAGCTTCGGCCGATATAAGTACGTCGTAAATCCACTCAGCGTGCGAAAGTCATGTAAGCTTAGAACGTTTCACGCGTGTGTATCCATTTCAGGTTCGCGTTTATATCTAAAGTTTGTTTTAATTCTGCAGACAATTGGTGCTTATGTATTTATTTTTAGTTATCTAAATATTGGGGTAGAAACATTTCAGAGATATAGGCGGGTGCGATGCAGCTTTCTCAAATACTACGTCATAAAATGATAGGGTCACCACTGAATGTCTCATACGGGCGATTTGTCGGCGAGAAGACTGCACTCCATTTCAATGACTTGTGCATAGAGGCCAGGGTGAAGCGTGATGCGCGAGCTGTGTCGTCCTTGCCGATACCGCACTTGAGGCGACTGTATTGTTTCCCCTTGGAATAACAGCCCTTGATGATTTTCTGGCACTGGTATATTTGGAAGATTGTCTGCTTGTTGCCCCTTTGAAGAACAGCCCTTGAAGATTTTCTGGCACTGGTATATTTGGAAGATTGTCTGCTTGTTGCCCCTTTGAAGAACAGCCCTTGAAGATTTTCTGGCACTGGTGTATTTGAAAGATTGTCTGAATTGTTGCCCCTGCACGTGACATAACCCAACCTAATCTGACCTAACATGTCAAACCTGAAAGGGCAACAATCCCATGGGCCAACAATTCCTAGGTGACACAATTTCAAGGGGCAACAATTCAAAAGACCCATGAAATATGCACTGCTAAAATAATCCCAAAGGACTGCCTTTCCAGTGGGCAACAATTCAGCCCTCCTCCGCACGTGTAGGACTCGAACGTGCTAAATACGTCCCCTCAGGAGGCCACGTTAAGGTGGTCATCTAAGTGAACGTATTTTGCGCGTTCGAGGCCTAGAAGTGTGGACGCGATAAGGACGAGACAACATGTGCATCACACCTTTATCTAGCCTCTAGGCGCGAGTCACTGAACAGGTGTGTAGTCTTCTCGCCGACAGTGCGCCTGTACGAGACTATCAGTGGTGACCCTGTCATTTTATGAAGTTTTATTAAAGATGAAGGTGTATTGCACACACCTATATCCCAATTTTCGCCGTTTTCGGCCGCTAGAAAATATGCTTTAATGATTAGTTACTGCTATTCCCAAACATACATCACTCATGCGCGTTGAGCAGTTTTCGAATAATCTGCTAACGGACGAAGCTTTGCACACCGCTCGACGGCCTGGGCAGACGGTCACCTAAGGGAGCGGTCTACCGCAATTTTCATCATCATTATTTTATTTTGTATATATGTACCAGATATTTTTTTTCTTGTTTTAGACACAAAATGTGACTAAATTTGGCTGTTATGAATTTTTTTTATCTCTCACAGTTTTCGCGTAATGGCTTGTTAAAGTCATATTTTGCATGTTTCCGTTTTAACGACTACACTAAAACCAACTAATATACCAAACTCAAAAAAATCACAGTGAATAAAGACATTACAGGCTACAATGACATGCTCATAAAATTAAAGAATAAACATTATTTGTATTTAAAAAAAAATTGAACTTTTTACATTTTTATTTTCAGTTTCAGCAATTTTTTAAAATTCAAAAAATTTTTATTCTTTAATTTTATGAGCATGTCATTGTAGCCTGCAATGTCTTTATCCAATGTGATTTTTTTTAGTTTGGTATATCAGTTGGTTTTAGTGTAGTCGTTAAAACGGAAACATGCAAAAATATGACTTTAACAAGCCATTACGCGAAAAATATGAGAGATAAAAAAATTTCACAAGAGCCAAATTTAGTCACATTTTGTGTCTTAAATAAGAAAAAAATATCTGGTACAAATAAAAAATATAAAAAAATGGTGATGAAAATTGCGGTAGACCGCGCCATTAAGAATCCACCCTATCTGTCCTTGAACTTCTTTGCATTGAATTGCCATTATTCCTCTCTTGACGAAAATACTTAACGCGTTTTACGTTTGTATGCTCACGAAAAGAACACAAACTCAAAATATGTCGTTGTAAATCTAAAAATTCGGCATGCGTATTAAACTAAAAAATCGGGCATCTAAAAATGGCAATAAACGACCTTTTCCAACTGCCGCAAATATCAATTGAATCCACAAAACCACAAAGAAGGTGAGTGACTTGCTCCTGAGACCAGGGTGAGGCGTGAGGGGCGGGCTACGTCACCCCTAGTGATCTGCACTACTAGGCCTCGAGCGCGCAAATTGTGCCCACGCACTTAGTCACAATAAGATAATGTGTCTGTTCTTGTTCAGAAAATACTTATTTTCATTATCATATTCAAAGAGTCAAGAGAACTACTGACAATGTCTCATTTTCCGAATCTGCCGGTACTTTTATATATAATTGCTAATATGAGTTATTTGGTTTAAATTAAAAAATACGATACTGTTATATGAAACATAAGAATATTAAATTGTAATGTCGTGTAATCGTACTGATATTTCATAGGTATTGTGCGTTGTGCAAAGTAGGGAAATTAACTAAGCCAATAATACATTTAAAATAAGTGAATCTGCTAAACAACCTAAAATTAGGAAGTCCTGTAGAAAATTTCAGTCTGACGGCCGAATGACGTATTCCAATCGATTATTCAGTAATTAATTAAAAATGTAATCAAGCGTTTCTCTACTTGAGTACTGTCAGTTATGTTGTATTTACAGCAGACAATGAACGAATAGACGGGGCTTGAGTATGCGCATTCCAATGGATTTTGTAGCACGCGGGTCATTAAATACGCGAAATTTTCCTGTCCCTAGCTATCAAACATTGTAATTTAATTAAATGTTTAAAGTCTTACGTACATTAAAATAAAACGTAGAATGTCGAAAGATTTTTGCTTGAATGTCTACTGTTTTCAGTTTAAATTTATACAATGGCCTTACTTTGTACTTTTATTTCATATTTAAAAATATTTATGTTTGAAAATAAAAACGTAAAAAATAATGTTCAGAAAATCATACCACAAAAATTTTTGTGCACGGTCACTTGCTTGTCAGCTTGTATGTGTGGGTTAGGAACACAGGTGTTTACAAAATATTTCAGTTTTAACTCTTAGTATCACTACTTCTCACCCTGGATTACTACCCTCCTAGGATTATGGGAAGTTCAGTTCCGTCAAATTTACTAGAATGTCTTCGTATGTGGAGCCGGTGCCTCATTGAGAATTGTATGTAAGAGTTTCGGCACAGTTTGATGGCTTTGGAGTAGAGAGTTCTCTTTTCCTATACTTCGCCGGGTACGTGTGTGCGATGCATCATGTTTCGTTGATACGGAAATAAAATCGTCTGAACTTCCACAGCCAGGGAGAAACCTTTTCCTACGAATTCAATGTTCCCCGCGACTCGCTGGCGACCTCTTTTTTTCCCCGTCTGTCCTTTTCTCTCTGTTCCTTTTTCTTGTCGGCTGAATCCTACCGAATCACCCTGCCGCTGCACCTTAAGGCAAGATTTACTTGAAATCGATGCGAAGTGTCGTTTTTATTTGAGTCTGTTCCAACTCACTCCAAGGAATTGAACGGACGATATTTTTGAATGAATAAAATGTACTCTATATTGCAGATTTGTTGTGGAAATCTTGAAGACTCGAGGGGTGCAAAAACTCTGCTATGAAATTGGCATTTTTCCTCTGATTACAAAATATTGTATTCAGTTATACAATAAGAGGAAAAAAAATGTTTTGTTAATTAAGAATACAGACTTTCAGTAAGGCATGCCACTAACTTTACCATTTTTCCTTACAGGATACTGCAATTTTTGTTGTCCTTTGGTTCCACCTAATAATTGAATCTAACATTTTCTTTGCGTATTTTATATTTTCTAGTTGTTAGCTGTAAATAAAATAGTTCTTCGCGACTACACAAATTTGCAAGGAAAGTATGTTCAAAAGTTGTTAATGCTTACTAAGTTTTTAAAGGAAATTATTTTTAATTTATATCTATACTGTATAGATGCTCGGGAAAACGTGTTAACAACAGCCAGGTCACTGAAAAAAGTCTAGTTTCAGAAAAATATCCTTCATCATTGGGTGCAATTTGTCACCGTTAATACGCCGTTACTTGTTCATAATAGCAACGGAACGAATTCGATGCATAAATGTGCGAACGCTATAAATCTTTGAGAAAGTTTACCTTTGCATGATGTCATTGTGACGCCGAAGTAAGTACACTGGAAGGCGAAGTAAACGAGACAGAATGTTCCCCTAACATGAGTCAACATACACGAGTGTTTATTGCACTTTCATTGGACACTAAAAACTAATTTGACCTCTCACTATAAGGTTATTAGTTGGCTACTAGTAAATCTTCAGCACCATAAAGTCACATGCTTGAAATTCTTCTTTACGAAATTTTCGTAAAGACACAAATCCTGTAAATACCGGTCTCTCTCGTGGAGAAGGGGTTCTCATTGCTATTAATTCATTAAAATTTCCACAGTCGATTCTGAAATATGAAATTATAACAGACGATATTGAGGCAATACGGGTTGAAACATCAATATCAAATGCAAATAAAATTTTTATTGGGAATATTTATCTACCACCACAACTACCTTCAGCGGATTAAAAAAATTGATTTTATAGAGTCCAAACTATCTAGTTACACAAGTAATAACAGTGGGTGACTTTAACGTTCTTGGTGTAGACTGGAAGAATTTCAATACACAACATATTGTGAATTATTACAACAAACGAGAAGGGAACTTATTTCTTTTAAAAATTATTCTTCTAAATTTAGAACTATTCAATTTTACTAAGCCATTTTCTGGACTGCTTGATCTTTTTTTTCTCAAATATTTATTTTGACGAAGTCCTAAATTATGATGACACTTTTGTTGATGAAGATGATTATCATCCTGCTTTATTGTGCTATTGTCATATTGGTCCTGCACGTGCCTAGATATCTGACCAATCACATTCTATTCGTAATTATTGTGAAGGTGACTATCTTTCTTCGTATCTTGGCGGTTAAAATTTTGATTGGAGCCCTATTTATAATATGAACGACGTTAACGACATGGTGGAGTACATAACACAAAATGCACAAACACAGTTCATACCTGTAAATAAATTTTCACAAAGCAAATATCCAGTGTGGTTTTCTAAATAGCTTATCAGATTATTAAAAATTGAAGAACGTCTATTTAGGTTATACAAAAAACACAAAAAATTTAGCATTATTATAGTTTTATTATTAGTTGCGAAAATTAGTTAATGAAAAAAATATAAGCTAGTAAAAGGAAATGGTATGCTAGTATTAATGATAATTTGAAAAGTAATCCTGATAAATTTTGGAAATATATGAAAACAATGAAAGATGGTTACCTTGAGAGGATAACTTTATTATCTAACGGAGATTTGGTTCAGGATCCTTAACTTCTTGCCAATATGTTTGCTAAATACTTTGCAGAGGTGTACATCCAAGGAAGTGACATCACAAAAAAAAGTGACAATCAGTTAAATGATCTTCATTTATCAGTTCCTTATGTAACATACAGTCTAGTTGTGTGGGCTATTAAAATACTTAAGAACACCAAAGCTACAGGAATTGACGGAATACCGAATTTCATTATAAAAGGTTATACCGATACCTTTACACCGATATTGGCTTACATTTTTAATTACAGTTTGAATTTCCGTTCATATCCCAATTTGTGGAAAAAGGCAATAGCCATACCTATTTTTATAATAGGTAATAAACCGATAGTAAGCAATTATAGACCAATATTTTTGTTGTGTAGCTTTTCGAAGGTAGGCCTATTTGAAAAAAAAATATTCAGAGACATTTAAACTTTAATACCAAAATTACTATATCAAATAATCAGCACGGATTTCAAGTTGGTAAAATCACTTCTACTAATTTGGTTAATTTTGTAACTCATTTATATGCAAATGTTACATCTACGAATCAAATTTATGTAATATCTATACATTAATTTAAAAAAAGCTTTTGACACGTGTCAGCACTCAATAATTTTGAAAAAAAAAATTTCTGATTTAGGCTTAAACTCAACATATATTAAGTGGTTTGCTAACTATTTTTCAAATAGAATGTTCACGGTAAGATTCGAAACAAAGTTTTTCGCTTCCTATCGTGTTTCATCGAGTGTTCCATAAGGAGGTAATTTGCCGCCTTTACTATTTAATATATGTAATATTAATGATATAAGTCATGTCGTAAAGAGTTATAAACCAGTCCACTATGCGGATAATTTGAAAATATTTAAAACATTAGCAATAGGGGTGATTAAAATGACCTGCAGAATTAAATTCTAGGAGTAGCCTATAAAATTGGTGTTTAAATAACTAGAAGTTTCTTAATTTAGAAAAAAAACTGTATGCATTTCATTTACAAGGAAAACCAATATTATTTCAACCAATAACTTAATTTTAAATTATGACATTAAGCCAGTCGATTATATTCGCGATTTTGGAGTGATACTTGACTGAAAATTTTACTTCCATCATCATGTGGACAACTTAATTAATAGCTCTGTACTTATATTAGATTTAATCAAATTAATTACACATCGTGCAACCCCGCCGGAATTTTGCTTTGTTTATATTGTCACGAAGTGATTTTTCTGATTTTAGTTTTTTGTTAAGATACCTTCATTTTTTGTTCAGATCCCTGCTTTAAATAATTCCTCACTTCAGAGTTTATTGAATTCTAGTTTTTTAATAATAACGGCTGTGTGTCTTTAGTTGTATTTTACAGTTTTTGTCTAATTCCCCCCCTCTCTCTAATACATCAACTTATGCCTG
>PNEQ01030729.1:8538-21472 GCA_003012365.1 Medauroidea extradentata
GTCCAGTAACGACTCAATGTATCTATGCCGTGCTGCTTTGTTTCGTTCGTTGTTCGTTACTTTCGGGTGTGCAAAGTTCTGTTGTATTTGGTCGCATTCCGTTACTGCTGAAATCACTGAGATTACAGAGTTTACTGCCAGCAGTATCGGGACAGTTTCAGTGTTAGTGGAAATCGTGTTTGTCTCAGTGAGAATAGTTTCGGAATGATCGGCAATACAGTAATAAAAGAGGTTGTAAATATAAACATATTTAATCTACTGATATAAGAGGACCAATTTGGCTTGAAACACATTTTGTTACATAGTATTATACTTAAAAACGCGGGTAGTTTACGAGTGCATGGTCGTTCTAACCTCTTGTATTAATACGTATATATACTTATATACACATACATATGGTAACATTGACCTTGTATTACTTTAGTTAGATTGCTGTGCATGTCCCAAAGTCACAAAAATCCTGTAATTATATCACCTAACCTTCGTAACATCCATAAGTTCTACACTCATTTTTAAAACTCCTGCCATCGCATATTTTACTGACACTACACAACCTCTGCAGCTCCAGTAATCTCAGTGGTCGTCTAGCCTCGCACAGGGTGCTTACATGGAATCCCGCGAAAACAACTGGTAGTGATCTCAGCAGTTTTGGAACTGCTGCTGATGTTACTGAGATTACTGAATCAGTGAAAACAGCAGTAACGGAACGCTGCCTTTGTTTGGTTCTGCAAGGTTAAGTATGTTTTGATTCCGCGTGTATTCTTTGTTACAGTTTGTGTTAGCTAATGGCACAAAATGTCGAAACGTAAAATATTTTGTTATTGGAAATATGTCCTAACCTTCAAGTTCGAAGAAAGCTAGCAGGATACCAAATCAGCTGTATCTGAAATCTTACACGGAAGAATTTACATGCCTACAGTAATCTAAAACATTAATAAATAACGTGTTTTGTGAAACTTGGAAATGCAATTTTTCGATGAAACACGGTGGGCGTGATGATTGTAGACGTCATGTCACGTCAAAAAAACATGAAGAAAATGGTAGTCAGAGAAGTCAGTGTGAACCACTCACATATTTTTTCACATCATCTGACGACACAAGTGTTATTCGTGCAGAGTGTTATTTTACACAATTTCTTATCAGCCGCGGATCGTGCAAATCCCATTATTTAAGAGGGCCTGTGACATGTGGTTCCGAGACACAAAATCTACGTTCACTGCTCAAGATATGCTGTGCAAACAGTTACACATATTGAAATTCGAGTAATATTAGTATATTGGGCAAGGTTGGATTTTAGATTGCCATTGATCGAAATTTCGATGTAAGTTATATTTTCTTAATTACGTAACCTTGAAAATGACGAATTTTATTAGTCGAATAATAACTTTTCACCGAAAACTAAAAACAAAAAAATGTCAATGTACAACACATTTGTATAAATGAGTAAAAACTGCGGGATGCATGCAGAGGCAACCACAGATGCTAAATCTCTTCCGCCGCAAGTCTCTAAAGAGGCCGTTCAAGAAGAATTTCACGCTGGTTAGAGACGATGTAGTTCAGGCTTCTGCCTACAGATAGCGTGCTCTCCGCGCGCAGGTATTCATTACAGTATCCCATAGCCCAGTGTCACGCGTGTTGGAGCCAAGGCACTGATAAAGAATGGGTATGCTCGTATGTAATTTTTGTCGGTTCGCACAGCCAGCCAGCCAGCAAATAAATGCTTCAAGCACAAGGAAATGTTTGAAACTACCTGCTGATTTACCTGGCGTAAATAATTTAATTGTGTAAAATATATGTAAGCAATGTTCTGTGCTCTGTCCATTAGAAAATACAGAGCGAAATAAAGTAAGAGAATAACTTTTTTGTTATCGGAGATAGATGGGAGACACCAGTGACCAGAAGAAAGGGAAGACTTTTTAAATTTAATTTTTACACTCCACTAGATTTAATTTTTGTGCCACACTCGAAGAGTTCTGCGACACGCAGTTATTTTGGTAGCAGGTTGAAGACAAAGAATTTTTCAGATGCGCGTGTTCTAGATTAGTGACCTGACTATAGCCTTGACCCTCGCTTCATCCACACAAAATTAATAATAGTAATACGTATTATACATTTGTTACAATTTTTTTTTGATTTAATGTAATCTTGAAATAATTAGTAATTCTTGATTTTATGATTACAAAAAATTAAATAATATAAAATAAATTCATTTTTGTTGTTAGTTTCAATTAGGTGCTGTCATTAAGTTGCAGAGCAAATAGAACACATGCTGTACGGGTCATGAGTCTGTATATAACATACTTTAAGCTATCAATCTGTCAGCAAAAGCACACAAATTTTAAATGTTGTTAATTATTAAATCAAACAATAAAAATGCATCTATTTTCACACATATTTAGTGTATTGATTTACCACTGGAGTAAAATTAATGATGTGTTTCTTTTCTGTACTAAAAATATAGTAAGCTGAGGCCGGAACCAGGCGTTTACTTTTGTTTTTACTTAATTATTTACGCACTTGTAACAAGTTTAATATTAATTCATCTAGTGAAATAAGTGTCCATAATTATGTTTTGTTTAAAATGACACTACAATCATTTTGTTACATTATGATAACATAATAAAAATTTTAACGAACAAGGAATCAGTGTTTTATACAGTTTCAAACATAAATTAAGAAAACAGTAAGACAGAACATGATAAATGGCCATTTACAACAGTACAACATGTCACGATGTTCAAAATTGTAAAACAGGGCTATGACACGTGGTATGTTACTCAACAAATATGTAATTTTTTTTATTTTCTGTGATTTTACGTTTAACGTATGCGATAGTAGTGATAATACATTTTGTTCGACAGTATAAAATCCAATGAGCTACATCACAAAATTCACGTAAGTTTCTTTACAAATTATAGGCCAATTAAACGCACAAAATGGCTTAGTATTTATAAGAATTTCTTGATACGTATTGTCCATGCCGTATGAGAATCTAATTATTTGACAGATCTTAAAAAAGTAGGGCAATGTAAACAAAAAAATTATGTATCCTTCCATCACCATGTGCTTTCCAGCTGACAATCAAAACATGTCAAAAGTTAAGGTATAGTATCATTGCAATAGAATCCAATGTGTGTTGTGATTTTCTTTTGGTTATTTTGAGATCTCAGACAAGTAAGGTAATTTGTTTTCAATACTGGCTGCACAAGTCTTACTAGGGTTAGGTAGGCAATTTTAATGGAAAATTATTTCATATTGCAGCAATGGATAGCCTACTCTTCAGTAGTTCAGTTAATATAACAACTCAAAATTTTACATCATTTATTGTATGTTTTCCTAAGTATGCTCAAAATTTTAACATTTAATGGCATTACAAAAAAAAACTTGTATGGGTAACTTATCTATTTTTTATTTCAACTTGACACCTAAAAAGTTCAAATAATAGTAGCTTATTTGGTTACAATATACTGAAGTTACTAGAGCATACAACAGTGTAAACAAACATTTAAACGAAAAATAAATATATATAATAGGCCTACGTGAAAGCATTATTTCAATAATTTTTCTTGTTGTCTTCAATTTGGTTCTGCACTATAAAATCATAGTAGTTTAAGTTTCTTGTCGCAGACTATCGAAAAAAAACTTACCTTTTGTGGGTAGGACCTACCCTCGAAATATTGATGTTATTATCAAAGTCGTGCGACTCACAAAACTTATATATGTATAAAAACTTGTCGACATATTTTTTCGTAGACTACATAGCAAAAATTTGCGCTCTCACTAAACGGAAAAAATATATCAACAAAAAGCGTAAGTAATAAACAAACATGGACTATTTTACCAAATCAGCTTTAAATCTTTTGGTAACACACGATTAAAACACATACACTTTAATGGTCAGGAAATGCATTGGCTTAAGTTTTCTGACCTTTTATTTTGGTATAATGTAAGTCTACACTTTTGTAGTTGATAGGCACAAAATATCACGTTGACCTCATATTAAATGGTACCACTACCTACTTGCCATACATAATATAAAAACACGGATATTTTCATACAAAAATAATTTATTGAGTCTGCGACTTGAAAAAGCATGTTTACATAATATGCGCCCACAACAAGAACCGTACAAATATAACACAAATGCAGTTAAAATAAAAGGTAGGTAACATTTTTTAATGTCTGTAGCACTTTTCTCTGGAAGAATTACCTGCTTCTTACTTAGCTATTTTTTTGTAGACATTCCACGATGCTGAAAAGCTGAAAGTTTTTCTAGTTCCCTCTTTCGAAACGCGCCTTAAAATATTCCGTTGTCGTTGGCGATTACGGGCCGTGTATTTTGATTCCTGCATTGCAATATGTTAAATATATGCACAGAATTTGTAATAACACCTTAAAAGAAAATTATTACAAACGCACACTGTCACGAAACACGAACGCACGAGAAACTTACATAATGGCGTCCTTTGTTTTGGTTGCCGGTACACGGTTTGTTGATAATGGTGCGGTTGTTTGTAAAAATAGTTATAGTAATCACGCAGTTTGAATGGAATAAAATAGTTATCTGACTAATGCTGGATACATAACCGTGTTAATATATTACGGTTCCTTCAAAGTGCTTGCTTATTTTTGACGTATAATACAGACTATTTTCAATGTCTGCGATGGAAGTTAACCGATTTGTTGACCAGGGCTGCCACTACTGCTTCATCAGGTCATACGATCACGTCCTGTTGTTTTAAATGGTTAAAAATATTGGTAGCATCGGCTGTCAATATACGGAATTCTTACATGGGATAGACAGTATACAAGCTCGTACAATTGAACATTTTTTCTTTGCATGCTAACTTTCATCTACAATAGCTTTATACTGAAAATACCAATTTTTTCTTTTAAAACAGAAACAAGTTCCGTAAATGTATTAGTGTTTTACTGAAACCCATAATACGAAAACTACTCATAATCTGCATATTGAAAATGTTATTACTTTTGAAAATTGAGATGTTAACGTGTTTCCCCAAAACTTCTCATAGGTACATAATATGCAGAACTAGATTAACGATTATCAGGTTACCTTGTCCCATGTCTCCTTTCGACAACTTTAATCTATTGCTGTGTACATTTACTTTACGTTTTTCTAACTCAATCTCATTTGTAGTTTTACGTAACTTACGCAATACTTTATGAGGTCCAGACCAGTACCTATGAAATTTCGACAGTTTACCTTTTTTAACATTGGGTGTGTACAAATATACATAATCACCTTCCTCAATATTTGGCACTTTAGATTTCTTATCATAATATTCTTTCTATTTCTCAAACGCTACTTTGTTTCTCTCTCTAGCTATCTTATAAGCTTCTACTAATTTTTCTCTCAGCCTATCAACGTGTTCTTCTGCAGCATTACCCCTCTGAGTTGCTTCTTCTCCCTGACAACTGAGGTGCCCTAGGGTTGGTTCTACTGCAGGATTACCCCTCTGATTTGCATCTCCCTGACAAACGAGGTTCCCTAAGGATGGTAACCGAATATCTTTCCCATACAACATAAAATGTGGACTATACCCTGTGGTGTTATCCAATACGCGTGAACAGCATAAGGGAGGTAATCTTCCCAATTACTCCTATACTCCTGTACATAATGTGATATCATATCTGCTAGTGTTCTGTGTAACCTCTCTACTCTACCATTACTCTGAGGTCTAAACAGTGTCGTCTGTAACTTCTTAATTTTCAATAACTTACAGTGTTTCTAACATCAATTTCGATACAAAATTCCTACTTTGATCCGTAAGTAATCTCTCTGGACAGCCATGTTTCAACGCTATCTGTTTCACAAAATGTTTAGCTACAGTCTCCGCGTTCTGATCTGGCATCGGGACTGCTTCACAATATCTCGTGAAATATTCCATAAATGTTACGGGTACACGTCGTTTGTCCTAAAATCGTTTATCCTAATTTTAGGACAAACACTTTTAGGAAAAACGATTTTAGGACAAATGCTGTTTAGGATAAACGATTTTAGGACAAACAATTTTCGGACAAGCGAAATTAGGATAAATGACTTTAGGACAAACAATTTTAGGACAAATGTAATTTAGGACAAATGACTTTAGGATAAACGAAATTAGGACAAATGATTTTAGGACAAATGACTTTAGGACAAACACCTTTTAGGACAAATGACTTTAGGACAAACGAAATTAGGATAAATGACTTAAGGACAAATAATTTTAGGACAAACGAAATTAGGACAAACGATTTTAGGACAAATGATTTTAGGACAAACGATTTTAGGACAAATGATTTTAGGACAAACGAAATTAGGACTAATGGTTTTAGGACAAACGAAATTAGGACTAATGGTTTTAGTACAAACGATTTTAGGACAAACGAATTTAGGACAAATGATTTTAGGATAAACGACTTTAGGACAAATGAATGTATAAAAACCATTTTAGGATCGTCTGTGATGGAAGAAAAGTGTCCTTCGTTCTACCTGCCTAGCGAAATCATTGAACATGTATAATTCTAAAAAGGTACATCAACCAAGGTTACAGTTCTTCGCCAGTGGGATCGCCACCGTCGCCTGAGTTTCAACAACTGGCACTCCTATATGTGCTTGGCAGAACTAACTGAGCTTCTCATGCTCCTGCTTCCTCCACTGCCCACCAGAGACCACACCAATCTGTTACTCGTGTTTAGGGCTATATAGCTAATATTGTCTTTAAAATTAATACAACGTAACATTTTCCTTTATTTGAAATTTGATGATGAAGAAACTAATTTTTTTTTACAAGTTACGTCAATCATGCTGTAAGAGAATGTTTTTAATTTTTCTCCTGAAACCAACATAAACGTTTAGAAGACCTAACTATCAAGTCACAAAAAATGTAGTTTGCTTATACAAGCAAAATATTGGCATAGTAGGTGAGTCAAGGCATTGCATGTAGCATAATATTATGGTTCAAGGTCACCTAACGAATTAATTTTCATATACTATCAATTTGATACTTAGTTCTACTTGGTTACATATTCATTCATTTAATGCAAGCTCCTTAAATTCAAAGATAAGCCATACATTTATTCTGGATGAGCGTGCACCCTCACAAATTTCAGCAAAGCTCAACACACCCTTGTTTTACTGTTGTGCACAACTTAAAACGTAAATATCATGGCTTCGCCACATGGCTATTAAGAAACTAGACAGCCTGCATTTTCTTTCGGCCCGAATTGAAAATTTTTCAGGGTCATCTAAGATAGTGATAGAAAAATTATTTGTATCACCAACTTACGTAAATCACCAAACAAGGTGTCTTTACCCTATTCATCGTATCTTTAAAATCAGTATTTATTTAGTAGGCCTACCTTATCCTAAAAGATGCCTTTAGACTCAGACAAATGTTTTCCAACACAGTTTCAGCGTGTGCCTAAAATAGTAGGCTATAAACAGCTCAGCCAAGAAATCTCGGTAAAATTACAGGCTCAAGGTACATATTTCGTATACTTAAAACTATTCACCGTAAATATCACACCACATATAATTAGCATACACGCGTACAATTTTCTTTTATAATGTTACAAAAATATATAGAGACATTCAATTTACAAACCATTTATTCGCGGTCAAATGCATCTTATGAGAACAAACAACGAGCCAAAATAATTGAGTTGACTTAAGGATTTGGAATCCTTACGGCCAAATAGAAATAGTTCTCTGTTATACTCTGGAAGCCCAGTGAGTGACCTTCATACAATTTACAAACATTGCTTTTTTTTAAATAACAAAATGTGAACACATGTAAGTAAACTTTGTAGATTTGTTAAAGAATTTTAGTAATACATGTAAGCAGTTTTTTTCGGTATGTAACGTTGAAATAAATAACACAAATTGTACATTTTGGCATGCTTTTTGTATACGACATTAGACTTCGTTTGGAAAAATGAAACAATTAGAATGTCTAAGTCACGGTAGCCTCATCAGTGTGATATATATATATATATATATATATATATATATATATATATATATAACATTTAATCTAAGTACTCTTTGTATTATGCAGAATTTCAAAACGTGTTTTAAGAGCATTGTTTTTCACGTAGTAAACGTTGATGCTGCTCTCCAGAGATGTAGTTGCTAGGCAACCCAGTCACATGTGATGTCGACTCTAAGAGCATGTAAAGAGTAGGTATTCTCATCCGCCTTGTTTGGTCATCCATAGTTGGAACAAGCCAATATGCCCCGCGCCCAAACAGACTTGCGAACCTAACTCATCAGAAATTGACAATTATTTCAGTAACTGATTACAATATTTTTGTAGTGTTTTTGGGAGCTGTTCTGCCAATGGTACTATATATTAATTTTCTTAACGTAAATTACTTCGTCAAAAGAATACATTAAACGAAGTTCCATTGACTTATGAAAATAAACTGCAAAGCAAAATATGGGAGGCGAGAAACTATAGGTATATTTTGTGAAGAAGATGTGGCGCTTCAGGGTTCGAACAATAGGGGAAACCAGAAATCTGTCTTATAGTTTTATGACAACAGGTAGAAAACGAAGAAAACGGAAATTTCTACCACTTCCGGTCAAGAGTAGTACCTGACCACATAATCTCCCTCGGTTCATTCACACACAGATCAATGTTTATCTGAATTATCTGTTTGTACTTGTGTGTTCCGTATAACAACATTTAATTTAAAAACATTAAATGTGTAAAAACTAAACTGACAAATTATTTTCTTGCGTAGAATATTAATACAACGTGGTAATTCAAATTGAGTATTTACAATGTTCTCTTTTTACAACTAAATAATCAGCATGCCTAACAATCAAACAAGTTTTTTTTTAATATGCATTTCAAGCATTCTGCGTCTCTATTTTTTTCTCAGTTATATCACACAACATCATAAGACCTTAACTTAAAATGTTAGTTTATTTTTATACCTAGCAACACACCAGAATAGAGTTACACGTTTCATAGAAGTGATAAATATCGTAAGCACATAATCTTAATTGTTATCTTACTTTGCCATATTATATAGATATAGCATTGTTTTACATTCCGATTTTCTGGGGCGGTAGTTGTAATATATGAGAACAGATAAGAGTCTTGGCTTACATTCGTTAAACTGTTTGAATCACGGGTCCATAACGTGTTTTGCACTGAAAAGCTTAAATTACACTTACATTCACGTGCTGAAGTATTTTTGGTGGGGATTCAAACCGATGGCCTTTTATACTGTTATCTTGACGTTAAAAGTATGTTTGCGGTAAAACTGGCACTTTTGAAGAACAGTTCTACGTGACTTATAATTAAAATAATATATTTCAATGTTGCTATAGGCGTTTAATTTGAGTATGGTTAAATATATACACTGTATTCGTTACGTACACTGATGTGTTTGTATCAACAAATAACAAAAATTTACAAATTGCATGTTACTCACTTTACCGACACATGTCTAACAAGTTTAATTAAAAACGTTTTTTTTTTTTCGTGATAATATATTTCTATAAATATAGCTTTCTTGAAAGATCAATTGAAAAACACGCGCGAAAAAAAAAGAATTTGTTACTACCATTTCTCTCATTAAAATATTTAGTTTGAGGAAATATTTCGGAATAAACACCTAAACACAGTAAAAATATATGTTCATTATCGCTGCATTCTTGTTGAGAGCAGGTGAAATAGTTGATAAGATCATACCGCAATTGTGTGGTTAAATAAAATGCCTCTACAATTCGAATTTCTTTCACATAACAGTGTTGTGCGTAAAGATTATTAGGAATTACATTTGGCTAACATATTCTAACCAACTGCACTCTAATGTTTCTACTGGTTTCAATCCAACTGCTCCTAAAACATTTCTTTCACGTTGAAAATGTTAGTATCTTCCACGTACAAATACACGAATAAAAAAAAATTAAACTCCTTTAACTTAATAGCACTATTTTTTAAGTAAACTGTGAACAATACCTTTTCTTTTTGCACCCGTGTACCTTTGCGGTTGTGAAGCTGTTAAGAGGACGTGTAAAATTTTAAATAAATTAAACAAATCAATTACTTTTTTTTTTCAATTTTATAACAATATGACTTAAACTTATCAATTAAAACTACAACAATTAAAACATTACGGCATACTGCTCTTCTGTAAAGATTGTGGCTGAATTTTTCTAATATTTTTCAAAGATTTTGGGCGAAACTTGCATTTACCTCAAATGAAAATAACGTTTCTTCTTTTTCTATACACTGACATTTCCGTTGCAACTTTACAAAAATAAAACGTAGACAATGCACTCTTTCCAAGTATAGCATGATAAACGTGTTTTGCCATATGAGGCTCATTCCTATGTTCATTAAACAACAAAAACGCATAATCTTTAAACCTACTGCTGTTACTTTACAACGACAGACGATCTCAACACTGCAGAAGTAATGTAGTCATTTACGTACCATATTGTCCACTAAGCAATATATTTCACTATTTGCCCTGGTCGACATATCTGGCATTGCTGGTAATAGCAACCATGAAGTATATTGTGATTCACCGCTTACAAACTATTCAATGTAATAATGTAATTAAAACACTAAATTGTACACAAAAATCAGCGCAAAAGACATACGTGGTATTATTATTGGTAGCGACAGTACAACTACCAAGCTTCGAGTCGTATTCGATGCGTCAGCGAAAACATCATCAGGTATCTCACTGAATGATGTTCTGCTGCCAGGCCAAAAGCTGCAATGTGAAATAAGTGATTAAATTCTACAGTTTCGTCAGCACCATATTGTGTTCACTGCTGACATTCAACAAATATATAGACAAATGCTAGTACATAATGAGTATCAAGACTTTCACGGAATTCAATGGCGTTCAGAGGAATCCGAACCAGTACAAGAGTATCGCTTGAAAATTTTAACTTATAGGGTAGCATCGGCACCATTCCTGGCTCTTCGTACGCTGCAGCAACTTTTAAAGACTAAAGATCACAACTATCCCCTTGGAGCTGCAGCCTTAACATCTGACACGTATATATGTAGATGACATTGTTACAAATGCAACTTCAATAACAGAGGCATCACTCCTTCAGGTGGAACTGGTTGAACTATTGAAGAAGGGGGGGGGGGGGGTTTCCCCTTCGGAAATTTACAAGCAATAATCAAGAGTTCCTTGGCGGACTGTCATCATCTCAACTTCAACAGTCTGTTCTCACCTGTTTGATTAAGATGAACATCCCACATTAAAGGTTTTAGGGCTGCAGTGGAATCCTAGCAGTGACCAATTTTCCTATCACGTACAGCCTCAAAGTCAAGGTGCCACAAAACAGGGAATCTTTTCTGATCTAGCAAGAATATTTGACCCGTTGGGCTGGTTATCCCCTTTACTATTGCTTGTAAAGGGTTTCACAGTTACGGATTATTTTTGTAAAGTGGGATGCAGAACTCCCTGCCAATATTAAATGAAATGGCACCAACTCAAGCAAGAAATTCCACTACTTGAAAAAATTAAATTACCTAGAGGACCTTTAGTAGGCACTGCAGATTAACTAGTGGAACTTCATGGCTTTTCATACAGCTCGGAGGTGGGTTACGCCGCAGTTGTATTTACGAGTTGTGCACCAGGATGGGTCAGTGTCTATACATCTTCTTTCGGGGTGGTCAGACATGGCACCCATAAAGTGGGTTTCACTTCCGAGGCTGGAATTGTGTGCAGCATTACTGCTAGCAAAAATGCTGCATTATGTCATTGTTGTTTTTGAGTTAATACTAAAGATTGACCATGAATTTGCCTGGACTGACTCCACTGTAACATTGGCACGGATTCGGTCATCATCACATCGCTGGAAAACCTTTGTGGCCAACAGAGTCGGGGAAATCCAGACTAACACCTCTCCAGAGTGGTGGCATCACGTGCCAACAGAGCATAATCCTGCAGATTGCTCGTCACGAGGTCTCTTACCTTCTCAACTTGTAGGACATCCACTGTTGTAAGATGTACCTTCGTGGTTAAAGAAAACTAAGAATGTTTGGCCAAATCGCATTGAGCTTCTGGTTGATACAAACTGTGATGTATGGGTTGAAGAACGTGTCGCAACCACTACTTCAATGGCAGGTTTGGAACAGGTGGTTTATTGTTTACTTTTGCATCGTTTCTCATGTCTGTACAAGAAAAGAGAATTACTACTTATTGTCTGCATTTCTTAAGGCGAATGTCTGATAACCATGATCCAGACTCCTTTTTAGCAGTCGAAGATATGCATAGAGCTTTAATGTTATGGGTAAAAACAACCCAGCATATAAACTTTGTATCAGAATTGTCCTCTGATGAGAAAGGGAAATGTCCTGACAATCTTAAAAAACTAAACCCATTTTTTGATACAGATAGCATTCTTCTAGTTGATGGAAGGCTGCAGGCCTCAGAATTGCCACAAAATCAAAAGCATCCGGTGCTGTTTCCCAATAATTGTCGTTTGACAGAACTCATTATTGACCAACTGCATAAAGATCGGCTCCATCTGGGACTGCAACATTTGCTGCCAATACTTCAGCAAGATTTCTGGATTGTTAATGTCCGAGATGTGGTGAAATGCAGGATGCACACTTGTGTTATTATGTTTTCGTTCCAAACCACAGCATACCACACCACGAATGGGAAACCTTCCTGCTGAAAGAGTGACTCAAGCAAAGCCATTTTCGAAGATGGGAGGGGACTATGCTGGTCCGTTCACCATTACAATGTTCAGAGCTAGAAAATCTAGGATGTTTAAAGCTTACATTTGTTTGTTTCTTTGGTCACACAATCCCTCCACTTAGAATTGGTGTCATCTCTCTGCACTGAGGTATTTTTGGCTGCTTTACGAAAATTTGTGGCACATCGGGGGTGGTGTATGGAACTCTTCAGCATTTGTGGAACAAATTTCATTGGTGCT
>PNEQ01030730.1:0-32940 GCA_003012365.1 Medauroidea extradentata
TCAAATGAGTCCAAACACGATATAAATCCAATAAAATTGACATGTAAAATTCTATGCTTTTCTCTTGCTTTAAAGTTAAATTTAAAATTAAAAATAAATTTTTAATGTAAATTTCTCTACTCGCATCCCCAATTAATAGGTTGGATCCCGCCGTATACACCCTTATACCTGGTTAAGTTGGCCTACTTAATTGGTTATAGAGAAAAAAAAACATTAATTAAGACAAAAAAAAATTGAAAATTACAGTATGATAAGAGGCCAAGTAAGTGCTACGTGCCAGTGCACGTCACAGTATAAAAAAAAAAAAAAAACAACCCAAACAAAACCTTTCAACACACTGTAATTACTATGTGACAACTTTAGCTTTCAGTATTCAGCATTTTTATAACCAAAGGGTCTGTTAGCAATGGCTAACTAGGTTTATGGATGTCACACACACAAACTCACTAACCCTTTCTGCCCTAAATGTGGGAGTTTCTAAAGTGTGTGTTAGCTGAGTGAGGGCCCGAATGTAAGGATTTGGCTAGGGAATTTTGTGTGGTGACACATTATTTTCAGTTAGTTCCCAATCTGTAATGCTCACTGAGCTACACTAAATTGTACTACGCATATTCCTGATGTCTGTAGGGCTGGGGATATGAGGAGTTGCTTCAGTGAAACTCCCAAACATAAATGTTCAGCTAAGGCTGTGTAATTGTTGGCTGAAACTAATAATATTAATAAATGTGTAGGGAACCAGACTGCAACTTTCATGCAGCAATTATCTCTCCTTGCCCACATCTGTACTAAGTCACAGCACAGCACACAAAAACACTGGGCTCACAACTAGTTTCAGCAGAAGTCCACAAGTTCGTATTTAATACTATGTCTGGAGAGGGCAGCATCTGATACAGAAGTATCTCGCACTGACAACACACACCACTCAATGAAATCAAACACTATTTGTTGTTACCTTATACATACTATCTGCAAAAACAAGCAGAGCACATGCACAACGTACAGGTTCCTTGTATGTTAAAAAACACAAAATAACTCACACAGAAAACATACCTAAATTTGTAATACACTCCCTTATTGCCCAGACGTGAAGATGTCTTCCCAACGGTCAGCAGAACAGGATCCAATCATTTATGTGAATTAAAGAAATTTTGGTCAGCACTCAACATCGAGAACTAGAGCGCTGGTGAGCGGTGACGTGATGTGAGTATGAAGCAGTGCCAGAATGAATGGGCAGGTGAAATGGGAGATCCCCAAGAAAACCCGCCGACCAGCAATATCGCCCGGCACAATTTCCACGTGCGAAAATCTCTGCTGGAACTGAAGCTATTGTAACAATCACTAGGTCAGTAAAACAGTGAAGGGCCCTATGTGTCACATTGGAAGGATTACCCTCACTACCGTACCGTTTCCCTCTTGTAAGTCGAACACCACCACACATGGTCATAACCAGCATTTACATCAATGAGCAGAGCGAAGTATGTCATTAGACGACTATAACAAGATTTAACATGTCTGTAACCTGTCCTGCACTGCTTGCATCGAGCTGTCAGTCCCACAAAAATAACTTGCCAGTAAAAATAACTGTCTACACGTTTGAAGTGTAGGCAAATAAGATGTTAACGTATGGTGAAACACAGTATAATCGGAGGACTACACGTAAGCTGAATCAAGTGAGTTTTCTACATCGTTAATAAGACACAACTGCATACCATTCTCGTCAGAGTTTGTCAGCCCCTCCTGGGGACTGGCACATTTACTATCAGCAAGGCCAATTATAGTGCACCAAGATTATGCTGAACATTTCTGCTGTGTATAGGTGGTACACTACACAACTGATGAGGCTGCTCTGCTCACTGATGCAGCAGATGCAGGACATGTCAACGCATGGAAGTGTTTGACTTGTAGCAGGCAAACTGTATGGTCACAAACTTAGGTTTTTGTGTCCCACCTATGAGCCTTCAATGTGCGTACCAGAAATTTAGATACACAATATACTAGATTTAATTAACAAATACTGCTTTTATGATATCTTAACATATTTACATGGTTTTTCAGGAAGCTTAATCACCACAAATACAATGTGCTGAAGGAGTTAGAGGCGAGACACAGACATGAAACTGAGTTACTAAGAACTGAAATGGAAACAAACCATTTAGAAGCAATTTCAGACCTCGTCAAAACTGAGCAAGAAAAGTGTCTTGACACAGTACATAACCTGACTGAGAAATTTGAAGCGCAGAAATCATATCTAGACACAATCATTGAACAAAACAAAATTAAAATTACAGAACTTCACAAAAATTTAACAGAATCAAGAGAAGAAGGTTCAGGTTGGGAAATTAAAGCAAAAATCATTCTCCAAGAGTTTCAAAAATTTATCAATTATGTTCATAATGTTGTTGAAGGTCAAGCTGACCACATGCTTTCAGTAGACAGACTAACATTGGAGGACATGAATAAGTTATTATCTTCCTTTCATGCAGAAACAGAAGAACAACAATCATATGAAGATTCTGTAGCACAACTTAAACTGGCAGATGCTGCAACACAAACAAAAGAAAATATTACTGTAGAAAAAAGTGTGATGACAGAAATATACGATGTTGCCAAAGAAACTGAGCACACTACTGAAGAACATACATCAGTACTAACTGAAATTTCAATCAAGGATGATTCAGAAGATAAAGATAGCCAAATTGAAAAATATTTTATGCAAGGAAAACTTGAGCAAAAAGAAATAACACACGAATTAAAAGATGTGGTGACAGAGACTCCAAGGATTGATATCGGTGAAATATTTATCAATTTATCTGATGAACCAGATACAGAAGTATTAGGAAAGATAAGAGATACAATCAAAACTGACAAAACAGAAGAACTTGAAGATACCAAGTATGTAGACATGACCACTGAGATATTATATGAAGATCATAGTAACCATATGAGAGACTCTCTCACAAAAGAAATATCAGACACACAACATATTTTAGCAGAAAGTCATCATGATATACACAATTTACTTGCACACTTACTTTTTGAAATGACTGAAGACAAAGAGAAAAGAAAATTACATGATACTGAACATAAATATGATGTCAATATTGCACACAAGCATGTTAAGGAAATTATCAATGATTTAAGTGATAGCGTTTTTGATACACACCACAAATATATTGCAGACACACTTTTCGAAGCATTCGACACAGCACTTACTAGAAAGATACAACAAGATACTGAAACAGAGTATTCAGAAAGTTATTTCGACATACGTAAACTACTTACACACTTACTTTGCAATATTGAACAGAAATATAATGCCCATATTGCACGCAAGCATATTAAGGATATTCTCCATGATTTAAGTGACAGTGTTTTTGATGTACACCACAAATACATTATAGAAACACTCTTAGAGGCATTTGACTCAGCGCTGACAAAAGCAATACAACAAGATTCCGTACCAGAGGTTACAGCCATACAAAGACGAATCCAGGACGTCCTTAAAGTTCTAAACGCACATCCCAGTTTGATGTACATGATTATTACGTAACCAGACAATAAACATTCAGATTATTAAAAAGTGACGATTACTCTTTACACCACCTGACAGGGTTTGATTTTAAGGCCTGCTTATATGTCAAAGAAGGTATATTTTCATCCGAACATATACAAAATGAGAATAGCCAGTCGGCCTGGACTGTCTGCATTCTGAAATATTTGGTTAATTAACTCTATTCTCAAAACTGATTTGCCTTACATGAAATTTTTAACACTGACTCTTCACGAAAACTAGCGTTTGGTTCTGTAGTAATGTTACTGGTATTTACACACTGATACTGATCTCATATTAATGTTATGCCTAATTCTAAGAATTAATTTTAGCATTTACAAAAGTGAAATGAAGGTATTTTGAGTTAACAATGAAAGATGTAATTAAAACTGGACAAGTAAGTAAAACATTCTGTTCTTTCTAAAAAGGGGAGTTCTTAAAATTTGGCCTAACTAGCTGATAATTAGAACTAAATATTGAATATTTCATGAACCTTTGCAGTACCCGGTACAAGTGTGTGCATGCGAGTCCTCTCCTACTCTAAATGCTGCAGCTCATCATGTACAGATCTGTAGCTGAGCGACAACAGAATGGTTTGGCTGAATACACGTGGACCTAAATACTTTCTGTATTTTGGCTCGAGTAACAGCAAATACACTAGAGAACTAAACCACACACCAGACATTTTTCTGTCGACAGCAGATGGCAATGCACTTGAGAAATGTGTGCTAGAGAGTTTGTTTACATGCAGTGTGTGCTGTTTGTTTAAAGTCTGTTAACTGTAAGCATATTTACAGTGAACATTTTTATCACATTTTTTAAATTACGTAAGATAGGAGAGAGAACATTTGCGGAGGGATATTTTTGGTGTTCAGATGCAACAACAGATCATTGTACAATAAACTGACTTCCGTCTGAAAGTTTATTAAATGACTACAAAAGTAACATGTTTTACAAACAAAAGTCTTTCTAGGATTAAAATTTAAAAATACATTAAATTTCCTTATTTAACATGCAAAAGTAACTTGGTAGCACACCCACAGGCCAATAAAAGCTTAGCAGAACTGTTTTGTCAAAAAGTGTGTACAGTTTGTAGAGACAGCTAATATTAATTATTTACAATTTACATTCCAAAAATATGTTCTGCCACGATAACTGACAGAGTTTGAAAGGTCAGTACGAATGTTAAGGTTATATTGACATTTGATACAGCCTAGTTCATTTATTTCACTCAGAAGTCAAGGCAACTGCGACTGGGTTTGCGAAATTCAGGTTTGATACACCTTGGTCGTCATCTTGCAGCCATCTCATCATAAAATGACAGTGATTTTTTGAACATTTGTTACAGTTATTTGATACACTAAATACAAGACTTCAAATTATAAAGGAATTATGGTTTTCAACAATGCACACATAAAGCCATGAAACATTGCACTATTTTACATAATTGCAACATTTCCTTTTAAGAAAAACACATGCTGAAATTTGCTGCTTAGCTAGACAATGTAAAATTATAGGTCTACACTTGAATGGATCTACAAACTTCACTTTGTGTTGGAAACCAACACTATTGTCTTAAAAATTGAAAAAATTCTGCTCTATTAATTGTGTTTGTATGAATAACGTGCACAAATCAAGTATAGCCTAGCTATAATAAACTTTAGTAGCAACATTTTCTATACAGAAACTTCAGAGCAGTCTTTAAACCTGCATCTTTAAGTGAACAAAAAAAAAATTGCAGAACGACAGCTTGAAGTCATGGTCAGGTGAATCGTCAACAGTAAGTAACACTGCATATTACTTGAGCACATTGCACATAGAGGCTAATAGGCAAGTGGTGAGCGAGACAGATTCGTCTTTAGCGCTTTTGAGTTTAGAGGCTAAAAATAGCTGCCAAGTCAAATATTATAATGATAAAAAGAATATTTATGTTTAAACATTATTGATTTTCAAATACAGTAACACATGACCCAGATAGCGTTAGTGAGCCTCCTTTTGAGGTCAGTCAGCCAGTTGTCTATCGCTGCTACCCTTATCGCCTAGCAATGACCCTGTGGATTGAAGTTGACTGACATTGTGTAATAAAGATAGGTGACTATCCTAACCCTGACAAAAATGCAGTTAACGACTAGTTGGATACAAACAACCCCATTCTTTAGTCGATAATATGGTGCCCTATCGCCAGAGACCCCTACGTGACTTAACACCTGCTTAACCCAGGGCAGTTGCTAAACTGTCAGTGAAAAACAACAGAGTAAGCTAGCCAACAATGTCAGATCAGTTCCAGTTCCTCCGCTAACTATTCCAGTTGTGAGGTCCTTCCCAATCACCAGGAGACCCATGGAATCAGAAGACAAGGTAACAAAAGCAGCTGTGCAAACGTGTATGCTTTTATAAGTTACCTGCTAGTCCAGGGGACAGGTCATGTAAATATGCTTCAGTTTCCCCATCCAGTCGGCACGTGGATGCGCTGGGTTGAGGGTTCAGACAGCACCTGCAGGACTCTTAGCATATTGTAAGCAAAAAAAATTGTGAAAATGGTGATTTTTTTTTTTTTTTTAACTGATAAATAGCTACTAAAGAAAATCTATCAAAGTAAATTTTATATGTTAAGAGCAAGCAAATTGTCACTACACAAGAACAATAGGAATTCCAGAACAAACTAGTGGTGCAATAAGTAATCTATACAACTCTATCTTGTATCTTACCAGAGATAATTCCTTTATAATGAATTTTCTTCTGCATCACAACTAAAAAAATAACTACTAACTGGATCAAACGTTGTGGTAGCTAAGCGCCCTATTTCTGGAGGATGCTTACTGACAGTACGGCCCGGTTACACTCCGCACACGCTCTGTACGGTTAGGACGTGTTCGCTCTGTTACAAAAACATACGCGTGTGTCACTTTCTATTCTCCCCCCATGTGTATTAGATCACATCGTACTGGGTTTCCAAGCCCTTATCATTACACTTCATACTACTTTGTTTACTATACTATAAGAGAAAGGAAAACAACTCTGTGACTGATATCAGTATATCAATGAATGTAATTTAATTCGCCATACAGAACGTGTTGGTAGGTGTATTATAATCAACCTTTACCAAAATGTGATACAAAAATTCAAAATGTGGTCTAGAGGCGCATTATTTATGAATATGCACTCGAACATTGGGCGACTTGTAAAAAATAAGTGTCAATAAATAAAATAGTTACTATCTCCAAGCGTATTATCCACAGGGTACAAACACACTTTACCAGAGAACTGATTTTTACCACGACAAATAATCTTCCGAAATAAATGCCTGTCTCCACTTTTCTGAAAAATTAAATTACAAATACATCAGAATTGATATCAAGGAATGTTTGTTAAATAAATCTGATTCACTGTATTATGTTTAGCAAAGTCTATGTATTAAAGAAAAGTACCTTAATTTGGTAAATATCACATTTACCGTACATGGGGTGAATAGGGACACTGGGATGAATAGGGACAAAATTTCAAATCAAAAGTTCCTGTACGCAGTTTTAAAACCAGAGTTTTTCCTTAAGGTAGGCAGTTTATAGATTTACAATGAGTAATTGCATTGAAACATAATTTAATTTAAGATAAAGGTTTAAGCTAGGAAACCGTTTCAAATTTTGTCCTATTCGTCCCAGCGTCCCTATTCACCCCATGTGACGGTATTAAAAAAACACAAATTATTTTTGTATTTATAAAATTTTAATTTAAAATGTTTTTTCAGAAAAATATTAAAAATAGCAAAACATAGTCACTACAAAATAAATACTATCATGTAAAAATGTAAACATTCATAACAAATGGAAAATTTACCATGAACTGACCCATAAATCATTAAACGTATTCTGTCAACAGTTGGCATACAAAAATTTTACATCCACTAAAAATTATCATTGACACTGAATACCCATGAAATAAAATATGTAGCTTTAACACGTGAACTACAAGCAGTTCTTAAATGTCAATACTTTAGCTATACATAGTACACTACAAATTTTCTCCAACTTACAAAAAGTAAAGGATATATTTTATGTGTTTGTATCTTATTATTCGTTACACAAGAAAAAGATGTAGAAAATAGTTTAAATAGAAACAGTTTGTTAACAATGACAAGTTGATTAAAAAGAGGGTAATGTTTTGTACTTTGGGATTTATTGAAATAAAAGAACTAGCCAATAATGTAAATCTTTTTGTGATTTCACCATGAACTGCTGTAACAATTTCGTCAAATAACAAAATCAAATCAATTTTTGATATGTTTCAAAAATAACAATGCTCACAATTTTTTTCCTGGAGTTCTTTGGGGGTCATCTGGGTGTTTTCTACTCTGTTTTCTTATTCTCATTATGCTGGACTTACTCACACCTGTATATATTGCAGCTCTTTCAGTTGCCTTCTGGACTGGTACTGTGAGGCACTTATTTTTTGCTTCTTTGTCACAACTAACTACTTTCACAATTATGTCTCTTCATCGACTGTGGATGACTTTATACGGTTGTCGGCTGCATCAGTGTTCCTCCATTTCCTCACGTCTCGTAACATGCGCTGTGGGATAATGTTTATCAGGATGAGTGCTCCACCTACCGTGCTGCGCATGCATCGGCTGCCCCTCTGCTGCTCTTGCTCCCTCACCAGCACGCTGACAGCTACCACGTTTGGACCCTACAGTACTCAAAAGTTAGTCTTTTATTTTTAAGTCTGAAGAGTTCATCCATCCATTTTCATTTCTACCTTACCCTTAACACTTAAGTGGCATTGGGAAATTGTGTTGTGTGTGTATACGGTTAGTAGCAAGTAAGTGTTGAGAAGACAACTGAAGAGGGATAGATAGTATAAGCAAAGTTGAGTGTAAGTACAGATTAATTAAACATCTTGAGTAAATGAAAAATTTAAATAACTTGCTTACCGTAGCTTGTTGTCATTGTGTGAGGCCTAACTGTAATGTAGTATTGTGTTACTATTAAATTTATTATTACGTTACTCCCAAATCATACTTTTTTGGCTGATTAAGAAAAAAGTCTGTATGGATTAGACTTCCGTAGTTGCACTTTTGCAACATTTTTCTTTACACTGTGCAATTCATGCAGCATTGCTTGAACAATTTAGACTTCTGCAATATTTTGCAGTCAGCTGCTTTCTTAAGTCTCCTGTTGGTTTCTTCAATGAGTTTGTCTGCCCTTTTTTTCCTTCCTCATCCTTTTTCAACGCACTAAATTTTTCTTTGTCAGCTGCAACTTCATTTCGAACTTCTTCCATTTATTTTATGCTGTTGTGTCCCAGTAGGGCACAACGTGAGAGTTTGTTTGTGCAACTCCCTCCGCCCGGCACCCGAGTGATTTGTGTTCATGTGCCGGCATTACTGTGTTTAAAACAAGTGTGTGGCTGTGCGTGGAAATGTAGGAGTGGGTCTGGGGAGGGGGGGTGAAGGCAGACGGCCCCAGCTGAGAATGTGTGTGCACCAAGACTGATGTCCTTCCCCACCTCTGCATTTGGGCAGGCGAGCCTTGAGAAAAGGGTGAGGAGTAGGACTGTGGCGTGCACAATGGAGTGCACAGGCAGGCGTGGCCAGATGCTCACCCCTTCACCCCTACTTCATCCACCCAAATGAGTATAGAAGCAGCTGCACACCCACGGAGTGGGGTTCTATCGCTACCACCAGGTTGAGGTAACACCCCCCGAGACTAGCAGGATCAATCTACGAGTGCGACTAGTTAGCGGTGTTACCTAGTAGTGGGAATAAGGAGGTCTGGGTGCACTGTTGCACAGTTGGGAGCTGGGAACCCCGGTGGATGAGGATAGCTTCTGGGGGCCAAAGTGGACATTATTACACAACAATAGGGATCCCTCGGGAGTTTCGGGAATAGGGACCCATCCAGGTTCAAGTGTTAGAAACTCAGTTCTGGCAGTCAAACGAGGGGATCACTCGTGTCTGCCAGAATAAACGAGGTGATCAGGACCAGTCTTTATTATTCCACGAGTTGTGAAACCAACTATTCCAAACACCCTTCCCTTGTCCTGGGTCCTGTCGTCTTCATCATCATTTCATGGGGGACAAGTCTACTAATGCATAGTGGGAAGGAGATGTGTGTCTGATACCTGATTGACGAAGCCTGGGAGCACTTTGTTCACACGCTCTTGGGCTACGGTGGGCGTAGAGGCATGTCTAGCCTTGTGCATGGTGGTCGAGTGAGGTCTCATGCCTGCCTAGTGTGGCATGGTCCCTGGACTTCCTGTGTGAGGGGATGACTCACAGCTAGGAGGAAACAGAGGCGGTAAGCTTGCCCGGTTTAGAGAGGACCTGGTCGGACGTTGTCAGGCTACGGTTCAGTGTTGAAGCACGCTTAGCCAGGTGCGCAGTGGTCGACTCAGGTCCTGCGCTTGACTTGGGTAGCGCAGGCCCTCTACGGGGTGGCTGGGCGCCCCTGTTGCTGCAAAGGGGGATATCACCTCCCTTGTTAGAGGCGTGGGGATAGGTCTTGCTTTGTCATCCATCTACATGTGCTTCCTAATAGACTATCCTAGTGCCCCACCGACATTCCTGGAGTAAGCACTGGTGAAGGTCATCTAGGGAGGTCCAGCAGGCGAGGTACCTTCAGCAGGAGGTCAAGGAATATGACCATTTTAGGAGCTACATTCTCGAGAGGAGATACCTGCACCAACAGTGTCTGAGACTGCAGAGGCACCAGGGTGGCAGTACCCGGTTAGAGGGGAAAAACCCGGTGCAACAACATTTACTCTAATTTAATTTCATTTTTTTTTTCTTTTCTTCCTTTACTTCAAATTTTCTTCTTTAAATTTCTTCTAGTTCACAAGAGATGTTTTACAACTGCAATATACAAACTTTGCTATGGCTGGTTGATAATCTTTTGTAATAAGGGAAAATTGATGTTTCACTTGATATACCACTTATAACTGTCACAGCAGGATCAAGGGTTTGTTCTCACATTGAATCTTTGTAATCTGTGAAAAACCTGAGTGACAACAAAAACCCACACTTCATATAAGCACTGCCATAGGACAAGGCGAGTGCAAGTTTCCCCACAATTGCCAAAGTTGGGTATCTTGGGTCATCCATGCTGTCCTTTAGCTCAAAATATAATTTCAGGAATCATCATTGTGTGTATCACAACCTCCATTTTCCTCAGTATACTAACCTCGACTGATCTCATAGTAAATCACTTTTGATTTCCAATCGAGTTTTGGCGTGAGAAACTACCTTTCTACAGCTTTTTGCTGAAATCCTCAAATTTGGTAGACTACTTCAGCGAAATAACCTGATATACAGTATACCGTATTGACTCGCATAATGTCCGCCATCACGTAATGTTTACACCCTTATTTTTGAAGCCTTAAATAAGTACAGTAAACCCTAGTTTTATCAGACCTCCATTCAGCGGACTTCGTATTTAACGAACAAAATCTGGCGATACAAAATTATTCCACAGTCGGGTCTACTTGTCACATGCAGCACAAGACCTACCTGGTTATTGTGTTTATGTGGGTGACATCAGGCGCGTGCACGGATAGCCAGAAAGATGGTAGACAGAGCTATTTTTAATCGCGCATCAGGGTATGGGCCGTGTCCGGGCAAGAATGATTATCTACCTGAATTTTTTACGGAACTGTCAGATCAACTGCTCAAGACCAACCTGGTTATTGTGCTTTGGTAAGTGACATCAGGCGCGAGCACAGATAGCCGCGTAAGATGGTAAGCAGAGCTACACGCTCATCTGTGTTTTGATGTGTCCAGGCAAGAACAACTATCGTGTCTACCTGAATTTTTTACACAGTTGATGTACGCGCACGATAAAGATTGTGCATTTTTTATAATGAATGGGTGTCAGCAACAGGACAGAAAAGAAAGTAAGTAACTTTGACATTAAGCAAAAAAATTGAACTAATAGAAAAGTTAAGAGGCTGGTGTTTCAGTAGCAAAGCTGTGTAATGAATATGGTGTCAAGAAACTTAAAGAGAATGAAAACAATTTGAGGAAGTATATATGTGCCTTGTAAAACGTGTCTATAAAAGAAAATTCATGTCTATAAAAGAAAATTCATGTCTTACAGTATCAAACTATTACACATGTGTACTGTGTACTATCTTTCCAGTGTTATTTCCAAATTTGTTTGCAGTCATTTAAAACTAAAACTGTACCAATTAGACTGTGATTTGAGCCACATCTTCAATAAAAATAAAGTCATGTGACAACTGTGTCTCAAACCACTACACCCATGCTTTGATCAGTGCCTTTTTCCAAATTTTGCTTGTATACGCACATGTTCAATTCAAACTCATAATTTTTACAATTCCAACATATATGTTTTACTTTAATTTTAGTTATAAGTTCAGAATATGCAGTGTTTACATTGTAATATCTTCAGTTAAATGTATAACAATATACAAAAAGAATGTAAACATCAGGGTGTCCAGCCAGATTCCAGTTTCTATTTCCTGTATATAGCCAAAGTTTTTCTCAGAATTCCTATATGAAGGAAAAAAAAAATACACAAAAATTATAATAAAAGCTATAACAACTCGCCATGTGTCTATTTCTCGTGTTCGCAGAAATGACAAACAATAGAGGTGCTGTAGAGGAAATACTCTTGAACTCTGTGTTACACAACAAAATATGACGAACACGGCTGAAATATGTAGGCAACAGCGCACTGTCAGCGAAAGAGGACAATGAAATGTGACAGCTAGTTAAATGGTGCACATGGCCACTACTTGTGTGTGTTTCCTTAATTGTATCTAGGCTACTATTCACTCCATCAGTTTTGAAAGCGAAATATATTCTCTAAAACCTGTGTTATTCTTTATTTCCTTCAGAAGCTCTTTCATTGACTGCAAGAAAAGAACATAGTTAAAACATCCTAAGGTACATCCTAATTGGGAGTAAACTTATCTGTGGGTACAACCCCACACAGCAAATTGCTATGTGGTAGTCAGCAAAATATGCTCTCTGGTACTTAAATTTACATGCTTAAAGAGACATAGTAAAGGAAAATATACTCACAAAGGCCAAAAATTTGTTCGTACATCCGAGTTGTCCATACAAACCAACAAAACCAAATTTTGACCTCCCTTGTCTAAATATATAAATCAATGACAATGGTCCTGACAGAAACCTAAGACTTCTGTCACATATTAATTTTGCTAAATACCTATATATTTCGAGCAAAACAATCCCGTAGCTGCACATGAGCAACAATTACATAAATAAAAAATTAATTGAAAACATACCACTGCTGTAGGCCTTACCTACAGTGCACAATATACAAATTGTCACATCCCGTTTTTACATTTTCAAGCGGAAAAATGTGTTTCGTATTGATGTAACTTTCACATTTTCACTTAAAATTCAGTACTCATAGGTGCAGATATGTGTATAATGAGAACGAAATGAGAAATAAAAAAATTGCAACATTGATATAGGCGTTGCCGCTACTGAATTTTGTAACTTTTTTTTGATAAACAATAAAATATTTCTCATTTTAGCTCATCTATATTTACCAAATGTAGTATAATTTAGCTGCAAAATTTTAATTATGTTCTATTTGTAACTTGTAAGAATGCTTTGTTACGTCATAATGTTATGAGTTATGTCTTTAATGAGTTTTACGAGTGAAGTTTTATGCATCCTAACCGTGAATCGATGGAGCCAATTACATGGCTGCAAATACAGGATTAATTTGATCAAACGTAGCTATAATATGGTGAAAAAACATCACATCACATACTTGAAAATGTAAACTTTTTTTTACATAAGTGCCGCAGAGTGAGAAAGTATTGCAATTTCTTGGGAACTTTTGCAAGACCCTGCCCATACATGAATTATCGGCCGATCACGGGTGCCCCGAACCAGTGAAACCTTGCCAATTGGTTAACGTCACAGCAAGGTTAGGTGTGGGATGTGCCGTTATATCTAGAAGTGCTTATGAAAACTCACGAGGGTTACGTAGGGTAGGACAGCCAAAAAAATTTCAAGTTTAAGGCGTTCAAAATTTAATCCGGATGACATTACACTATGTTCGAATTTTAACAGACAGATTCTCGAACAACTTCTCACTTACCATGAAAAGCATTACAGGTATTCAAGTGATTGACAAAACCTGGCCTCCTTACTAAGATAACCAACCTTAGCGAGTGAGTTTTCGAAAATGCCTGTTGTGGTTTCAGCAGTCTACTCTTTACATTTTTTTTTTCACTCCAGATGGAGGCTTCAGTCTGCGAATCACCCCTTAACCTGCTCGAGAGGCTGTCAGGTGTGCATTCAAAACTGGTAAATTTCATTTGGGTTATGATTCGAGCAACTTAAACTTGAATTTTGGCTGACCTGCCCTACCATCATGAACTTTCAAAAGCAGCCGCTGAATATGTAGTGCTGCATTACCATCCGTGACATGCCAGGTGTTGACGCATGCACAGACTCTCATTCAATCTGGAAGTAGCCAACTGAAGAGGCGAAAGTAGCCGAAGTGGTTCCACCGCCTGTGATAAGCTATGACCTTGAGAATATGGAACAATGCACTATGCTTATAGGGTTATAGTGGATAAAACAGAGGATAGTTCGTGCAATTTTTATTAATTATGTACAATTCCCCATTCATTTGCCAATGTAAGTAAAATCCAGTACATTGCCAGCTTTTTCAACATTTCCCGACCGCTGGACATCCTGTACATAAACCATAATACTTGTATCAAAATTACACGCATGTCAAAGTTTCTGGGAAATTACATGTCACTTGGTTATTATTTCGCAATGCCTTTGCAAAAGTTTTACTTCTCTGTAAAAATTGTGAAATTAAAAAAAAAAAAAAAAAAAAAAACACTACAGACTTGCCAACTAAATTACAATTTTGAAATATAAACATGTTTGTACAACATTTAAACAGAAATGGAATATTGTGAGTTGTGACAGCCAAAAGGTCACCAATTACAGTACGATGTTAAACAAATTTTTTAATTACCGGTAGTAGTTTTCTTATTGGACTGGAGGTCCCTAGTCCCCATAAAAAAATTCCTGTTTGCAGCAATTACAACATGAATACTGATTTTCAGTTGCCAGATTTATTATGAAATGTTAGACTGATTCAACATTATTACAAAAAAAAGTTATTGAATTTTTAAAATTTTTATTTTCAGTTTCAGCATTTTTTAAAATACAAATAATTTTTATTCTTTAATATTATGAGCATGACATTGTAGCCTGTAATGTCTGGTAAATATCTGGTACAAATTAAAAATTTTAAAATGGTGATAAAAATTGTGGTACACCGCGCCAGTAAGGCTTCATTTTCCCCATTCAAGTTGCAGGGACCTGCTAAATATGTTTAAAATCTTACACTTATTTTTTATGAATTATTACCTAATACTATGTTGGGAAAGAAACAGAAGAAAACAAACATGACCTGTAGAAGAGAGGCACCAGCATTGAAGCAAGAACTGAAACACTTACCAGTACGTTGTTTTTCAAATGAAGGAAGTATGTATTTATGCCACAAAAAATATGTTGCTATTTACTAAGTGTTTATTATGTGTGTTGGAGAAGGTGGGTTTTCTAACTAGTGTCTGTGACAGAAAGGAAGAAGATGAAAGGAAATAATACTCAAGCCATGTTGGCACTCTTTTTTAAAAAAGGAAATTAAAAATTACTTTAAAATCAATATCTGCATTGAGCTGTTACAGCAGAAACATAAACTTGGTAATCCATTGAAGAAATAAAATATACACATGACTACTTCTGTCAACAAGGCTTTGACCTTGAGGTATCAAGTCTTTGTTTGCAGACAGAAGCAGAGCGTTGGAGAGGGAAGGCAGCTGAATGATATAAAAACTTGTGAACAAAAGTTGTGTGGTTTCACACATCAGAACCTTTTTTTACTTCAATTGTTTCTCTAATGTCAAGAATACATCCACCCCATTTCCTTGGCATGTTAAATGCAGCATATATATTCTTACCTCATGGCAGTCATTTGACTTATCATCTTTTCTCAATACGTGTAACGGCATGGTCCCTAGCTAATATTAAGATATGGCACATGTTCGGTCAGCTCACACTGCACATAAAATAATTCAGTGCATGTGACAGCAACAAACTGTTAAGAATCCAGATGGTACCCCCATTCTCTCTAAACGAGCTAGACACAGGTAAGACTGAAAGGCAACTACAGTAAAAATGTTTGCACCTACATCACATTCCACAAAAGTTACTAAACTTGTTAGTTCATGTTCCTCTTTCACTCTATAACTGTTCTGTACGAGATACTGTACACTAATGTAACTATGTTTCTGGCTCTCATATTTTCACACTGTGAATTATTTCTAGTATACTACCCAACAAGTATGATTCACTTTTTTGTAACCTTGTACTGTGCCACCTACACTCAATACAGAAAACTGAGCAAACTTTACTACAATAAATTACAACCTGCAATAGCTTATAAGAAGATGTTACTTCTCCTCTAAAACAGATAACGAACCTAGTCACTCAATGGAAGCACACAGCACACCACTCTCTATGCTCCATCCACTGACTTCCTCAAATTCACCTTGCAAACAGCACATCTAAAAGACACATTCATTCTTTTGTTCAGGTTAAGGGACATAAATTGCCCTGCTGCTTACAGCATTGCAATCAATGGCTATGGAATTTTAAGAATTCTACTGTACACATTTTCTTCACAAGACTGCAGTGATACAATGTAGACGTTACCATAACTTTTTACGATTTGCAGATATCACAGTGCGTGTAAAATTATCTGTGGATGGTTATGATCTGAAAGCCAACTTAGATTCCAATAAACATAATATTTTATACGTACTAATTATAGGCAATGTATCTTTCAAAATACTTTTAATATCATTATAGCTTACAATTTGTCACATGACTGATTTAAAGGGTCTAAATTGTACTGAAATTATGCTCTTACATACTGAATTTACTCGCGTAATGGCCACCATCACATAATGGCCGCACCATTATTTTGAAAGGCTTATAGCAGTATTTTAAAAACCCTCAATAATGGCCACACCCCATCTTTTTCAACAGGGGGCACAATACAGTAAAACTCTGTTAGGACGTTTACCAAGAAACCAGGTTTTGCTATCGCTTTCTGCGAGAAAAACGTCTTAGCCAGAATGGTAAATATGTGGAATCTCAAAATGTGACCGTTGCAATCGTCTGTCGATCGGCGGCGCGCAGGCACACACAAATAGATCCTCCTTATTTTGTTCCTACAAGACGTGGCGGCAGAATCAAGCATCTAGGTACCAGTCTGCACGACGCACGCATCTAGATCCTCTGTGTTTCGTGCCTACGAGATAAGGTGGCAGAACCAAGCATCTTCACGGCATGCGCACCTAAATCCTGTGTGTTTTCTGCCTACAAGATATAGTGACTCTACCAAGCATCTAGGCAGCAGTCTGCATGACACACAAACCTAGATCCTCTGTATTTTGTGCCTACAGGACATGGCGACTGAACCGAGCATCTAGGTACCAGACGCGGGCCTAGATCCTCCAGAATGCATATATGACCTATCTCCAGACATGATGAGTCACGCTCTCTGGTTGATGATGTGTTGTTGATAACGTAGCGCGTCTGGAGAATTGTAACATTTTGACGCATTTCACTCACGCAGATTATATTTACATTTACGTTCAGCCGCAGATTTGCTTGTCCCCTCAGTAAAACTACAGTTAGGAAGTTTCACATACCTTAAACCACTTGATGCTGCACTTTGTTTGTATTTTTAACCTTCAAATATACTTTACCTCATGTTTATGTTATATTCACGTCTTTTGTAAAAAAAAACCACGGCCATGCGCCGCTATTACCAATTGTTTGTAAACCTAGTAATATTTATATTTATTATTTAATGTATTTATATATTGTAAGCCTTATTTTTGCATCTTGATGATTTACTTGGCATAAATTATTTAATGTTATACCTTTTCATGGCACCAAGTGGAAATATTTAGATTTTGTATTTTTCCTTCGCGCGCCCATGCGGCGATATTTCACGCAGCGTAGTTGGCCTATCTGCCTAGAGCCCGCCTCATTCTAAAAGTCCCATTAGCACCACCCTCTCGGGAGGCCACCCACTCTGCTCGACCCCCTAAAGATTCGGGTATAAAAGGGGGGCCTTCAGCCCTAGCTCTTCAGTCGTCAAGGGATTGGCCTAGCCACAGAGTCTCCTTGGCACTCCTCTTCCTGAGTGGTTGATGTCCGTGAGGTGCCGATCACTCCTCTCCGATCTGTTGGTTGACATCCGCAAGGTGCCAACAGATTACCCTTACCTGAAAACCTTATTCCTTCCATACACGCTAGGGTTGATGTCCGCAAGGTGCCCCAGCCCCACACACAACAGTCCACCACAGAGGGTTGACGTCTGCAAGGTGCCATCTGCGATACCTTACCTTAAATCCACCTGTCGGCGGATTCCTTGTACCACACCCAACTCTTGCACTTTTACCTACCTTGAGTGTCAAGTAGTGCTCGGTGGCGTAGGCTGCTAGCCTGGCCCGCGCGCGCCATATTTTTTCTACAGAACTTAGTCAGTTCTGCACGCTATGTGTTCCGGAAGTTGTTGAACCGGAAAATCAGTTATCTAAGGGTAGTTCCGTAGGACCACGTGGGAGCGAAGTCCAGTGTTAGCAGAGAGAGTAGTAAAAACATTCACAGTATCAGTACCAATCTATTATTGAGTGAAAATCTTTGAAGTCTTTAATAAATGCATATTAAGAGAGAGTGTAAATAATTGTACCCAGTGAACTCGTGTAAAAATTGTACATTCAGTGACCTGTAAATTCAGTGCCTGTAAAAGACTCGTGTGCTGACCGATTTGTAAATTGTTGGTTTCAATATATAATAACTACATCTATTACATATTTTTTATTTTTACTTAATGTCTCAACCCGAGCGGAGTAGTGAGAAGGATCGTACTGAAAGAAAAAGGCAAGCCGCCTTGCTACGTTACACTCAGTGCCATCAGCCAGCAATAGATCTCAGTACAGGCGAGGCCCCAACATTACCCGAACTTTGTCAGCAATATTCACAACCAAAAACCTCTCCCACTAAGTCGGACCTCCAAAAAATACTGCAGGGCATGCGCAAGAGTGTACCGCCTCTGCTAAGTCCTCTGAAGACTCCACCACGTCCCAAGGTGGGACCCGTCCAGAAATTGCTCAATGAGTGGCAACCTCCGGCCGTCTCTGCCAAGAAGCGCCGCCTTCTTGAAACCTTATTTTAGGTGAGTGACTAGTAAACCTAAAGTACTATCTATAAAATACTTGTCCCTCGAAAGAACTCCAGAGATCATACCTGGCCAAGATCAACAGTCACTCGTCGTGTACAGGACAAATCACTGGAACCACCTTGTGCGCCCCAAAGTCTCATGCTCACCACAAACCGCACTTGGTAAGACTCACGCTTGTATTTACATTCAAAACCTCATTTGTTTATAAACTACTTACACAATAAATAATACCGTACAAGTAATGGACCGTAAAATGTAAATGTCTTATGTGGAGTAATTTTAAAAGATTTTCATTGAGTGATCCACATGAATGGATTAACAAGATTTTATAGTGTCTTATATTTTCCATGTTTGCTTTGTACCCCCAAAATATTTTTCTTTATTTTTTTTAAAATGGTCACGCTATGGACGAGTAAATATATAAAAAAAGATGTCCTTTAATATATTTTACACCAAAATATTTAGAAGGCAATTTTTTTTAAAACCCCTCATAATGGCAGCACCACATCTTTTGGGCCTAAAATTTAGTCAAAAATATGTGGTGATTATGCGAGTAAATATGGTAACAATAACTTACAGTACATGTAAAAGAAAATTACTTTAAATAAGATTTGAAGTTCTACAAGGGAAAATCCAACCAAGTAAATAGTGTTTTGGATTATCCATTTTTGAAACTGGGACAACTGTCTTGGACCACCTTTGTGTTGGCCTTTAAACCATCCTGACTTCCTGGAAAAACAGGTTCTCTGCAGTCCTGTTTAAGATGCTCTTCTCAGAAGAAAAATTTCAAGATTAAGCAAAATTAAATTGTACAGACTATACAAACCATGTTGATGAACCATGAAATGCAAAATCATTATTGTGGACTAGTTAAGCACAATATAGGAGTTTGGGTAAGCAACTTCCTTTGCTCCAGCACAAATGTCTAAAATTTACTGACTGTCGCACTTAGTACAACAAACGACCTGCTGTCATGTCAAGGAAAATAGATTAGCATGTTACCAGTTCATCCCACCTAACTTATCAGACATGGGTTCTCCCACCGTTACCTCTACATTCTGAATAATTTAAGTTCATATTTTCTTACCATTCCCCTCTTCCCACCACCCCTCAACACAGCAACCACCAAGTGAGGTTAGATAACTCCACAGCTGGGTATGCTAAATGAATACAAACGCTGAACTAATGTGGTTCACCCAAAAAAATCTACCTTTTTTTTTTTTAGAATCGAACATATAGGAGGAAATGAAACACTAATTAATGATAAAATTTTCTAAGAGAAAGATATAATTGGATTGTTTGAATTCTATAGGCAAAGGCCATTCAGAATGGGTTGATAACCCATATTGATTACCGTAGTGTTGTCTTAGTGAAAACAGTTTTTGATAGCAAAAAAAATAATTCTGAATAGAGCAACAGCCCAGTATTTCAGAACAAAAAAATTTAAACAAATAAAAACTTGTAGTAATATTATAATTGTAGACTTGATGAAAACCCAACTATTTTTCCAACATAAATTAAGAAAATTGTTAAAAATTTTTTTAAAGTTTGACTTGGTATAAAATAGAGTATTATTTAATTGTTCATAACATCAGAATTATTTAATTAAAAGCAGCACACTAACTGAAACACCATTCTTACAAAATGAACTTAGAATTTATTGAGGCCGTCAAACCATGTATACACATCAAAACAGTTCCAACTTATTCGACTTCTATACTCTCTGGCACAACTCTGGCAACTTTTCTAGGTTCTTTGAAGTACGTCTTTGGACACTGCATTTCAGTCCAGCTCACAGGAACCATTGATACACCTGAAATAACATTCCACCTAGTAACATTGCCAGTTTCAAAGTTTGCACAAAACTGTGTAAGTACATCAAGGATTTATTTTTTAGTTCTGACATCACCCATACAATTAAGTTGACCACACTTACTATGCAGTTTTATACGTGACTGGTAACTTATATATACATCACTTTCAGATGTATGTGACGATAATTTAAAAAATGACCCAACAGGAAAAGCAATAAAAAAATTATCTTCTTTACAAATAAGTACAGCTGTAAGGTGGGTTTATTTTGCTTAATTTTGGGGTTACTTTGTACCACATATTTTTGTTGGATATAAAGGGTTGCAGAATCTCAAATTAGTAAAGACTTCACCAATTACAGCTTCAACAATAAACAGTACTTTTAGAGTGATGGGTATTTCGAAATTCTTGCATAGAACGAAATAAATCTGGTGGTGGTTCAAAGAAACCTCACTAAGCAATACAACATTTTCAAAGATATAAATATGACCTTATAATTATTATGTATAATTTAAGTTAGATCAAACCCACAATGTACCCAATGTACCAATAAATAATGTCTACAGTTTCAAAACAAACTTTATCGTAAGGCTTCAAATTAAAACCTTGTAAATTCCATATTTTAAATCATAAAAATTAATAAACCGACCAATAGCTTCCTAATATGTACTTATATCAATAATATTTTCGTTAGTAGATCACAAATGGGAACAAACATAGTTATGTAATTATTACATAAACTTTTATCTTTCAGGTTATTTGCTTTTTATAACACGTATTTTAAGTGTTCATATGATAACAAGCTTATTTATACACATAAAAATATTTTAAACTAACAAAAACTAATGACAAATTAGTGAAAGTATAAGTGTAAAGTTATTTTATACTGTATTACTAAACCATGTACAATATATTCAATGTGATAAATATTTGCTCAGTTGCAGGGCATAAACTATGGGCTGACATATAATCTCAACATAATGATCTATCTGGTAAAGACCTTTCAAACTACTTTACATGTCCCATGTTGCAAAAGACCAGCTCGTTCTTTTTTAGTAACATAGTTTTGTTGTCCTGTTATGCAATTTAATTACTTTACAATACAAACTGAACAATATTTTTAACAAAAAAAATTTGTACACCACAAATCTTGGCAAATATACTTTTGCTTCTGTCAGCAACATTTTATTATATCATATATATTTTGCTGGTTACTTAAGGATGGACTCACCTGCTTCACTATGTGCTATTACAACTCCAAGCTCATTCTCTGCAGTTGAAAGGTTGTATGACTGAACTTCAGTTATAGGTAACTGTCTACAGTCAAGGATCATCACAGAATAATTTTCTGACAAAAAATAAGCTTATCATTAACAATAGTATAAGACAAGTCACATAATTTGCAAGACAGTTTTTTTTAAGACAAAACATTTTCAAAGCCAAGATGTGCATATGCCTACCACACATTATAATCAATAAATGTATATTTTTGGACCAGCAGCAAAAGAGAATCACTATATCTAATAAAGCATGCAACTTCTACATACTCAACATTATAGCAATTAGAAATACCTAACACACCTTATAGCATGGCCCAGGGCTGCCCCAGGATTTATTTCACATGTTAATCATCAACAGTATGTTTGTTTAATATATTTTGTTGTCTCTTATACTGTAGGCATGGTGGTCTTTTCAACAATGGTACCTGAGAGTTTAAGTACTAATTGTAATATTATTTGTTATGAGAAAGCAAGTCGGTGGAAATTTAATAAGACAAAGTATTAATGTTCAGAAACTGAGAATTAGTTTTATTTAAAATATGTAACATTTTATTTGGTAATTTAAAATCATTTAATCCTAATCTTGAATAGAACCATTTTCTTTATAAAGTTAATATCTTGACTTACAATTTAAATTATTCTGTTTGACTTTTAGTAATTTTTCAATATGTGTTTTACTGAAATTAATGTTTACACATTGTATTTATTCACTGTGAAAGCTTGGAGTGTGAGGAGGAAAGAGACACAAAGCTAAATTTACGTTTTACAAGAAAACTTGTTATACTTTAGCGCAAGACCGACCTATAAAGACGACAGTTAAGAAATTAGTGGCATATTTGATTGCAACCAATGAAATAACAGACTGTTTCTGATTGGCCCCATAAATTATTAATTTAATGTTTTTTTCACTTAGTAACATAATTACTACTTAATATAAACGTACATAATTAGTATGAAAACTAAAATGTTATCATTTTTATTATGTATTGCAAGTATCACTACTTTAAAATTTTGATAAATTTCTAATAACATAATATTTTTAATTTATTCCTGTAATGGCTGCGGGGCGGCACCACTGATAGGCGAAGCCGGTAGCTGCTCGGCCGTGTGTTGTGGTGAACAGTCTCGGAGCATGGAGTCGTTCGCAAGATGGGGGCAAAAACGGACGTGTGCTGTGCAAGATAAGGTTCTTTTCATTAAGTGCCATGAGCGTGGCGTTCTATATTTGTTCATAATGTTTTCCTTATTTTAACTGAACATGTGAAGTTGGGGTTATTAAATAGAGAGTAAAATTATTGGTGATTACCATTCGTAAAATTTAAACTTGTGGTTGCTTGAAAGGTGTCAGTTTCGAAGTTGATGTAATAAGTCTGGAATGTTGCAACAAGTTAATAAATGCCAAATTTACTAGAGTTCCGCCATCTCTCATTCCTCGCTACATTGTCAGAACCCACGCCACTTTATGTTTGATTGATAAGACGCTGAGCTAGCTGTGGATGTGTAGGTGTGAGGCTGGACACGCTAGAGCCTGAAAGACCAGTGATGATCTCATAGCTTGCTCCATTACAGCCTGTCAATTTAGATGTGGGCAGATTGTCGGCAGCCCATACGAGTTAAGAGGCGGCTGAAACTATAATGATGACAGTTGTGTTATTTTTCCTTTTTTCCTATTGTACAGTTAATCCTACACCCAGGTTGTTAGTCTCTCAGACTCCAACGAACTCCTAACCCCACACAAACCCACTACACCAGTTTCGTATCTTCTGCCAAAAATTCACAAACAGCCACCCTCAGGACACCCCAAAGTATCCAGTCTTGGCACCCCCACAGAATGTATCTCGGCACTTGTTGACACAAAACTTCAACCCTGGGTACAACAGATACCATATTAATGTCTTTGAATGTTTCATGCAATGGGACAGAATGACGAACTGTATTATTCTAGACATGTCGTCCCAGAAATCTTAGAAAGAGACTAAGAAAAACAAACAATGAAATACGAAAAAAGGAAAACAAGCCTAGTTGGCTGGTAGTCAACACATCCATAAACAAAAACCACAGAACATAAAAGATCCCATAAGGAATTAGTCAACAACAAATAAAGGAGAGAAATAATGATAAACGACCAATAATAAAAGTCGAAATACAAAACAAACTAATACGTAAAACTCAGGACACCACAACTAAGACAGCTGTGGGTTCGAAAATATTAATGTGGAATCAGTGGTAGCCATAGTGAAATGTGTTGTATTTAGGAAGTAAGTTGTCTAAGGTTATGTGGTGGTAGCACTGTTCTTGTTGTTAAGCGAGTCATGGTGGTAAGATAATAAATGGCGGTCTGCCGAAACAATGCTCTTGTATGTCACATTATTACACTGGCGACGAGGATCGGATGTAGCTTAAATGAGTAGTGTTAGTATAGTTGTTGATTAGCCGATTGCTGGGAAGCAAGAAATGGCAGTAATAGGTAGAGTGGGGGAATTTGCCTGCAGGATGGGGCGGTGGCGTCGTATGTTTTTGATTTGATTTGTTTATATGTCATTAAACATATACGTTAAAATAATACACTGATAATAATATACAAAAATGTGGTACATCAAATTCACAGCAATTGCAGCTGAGTTATAAAAAGCACATAAGTTACAGTACACAAATCCATATTAAAAGTAATTTTAAAATATTTAAACATAATAAAATAATATAACATTTCCAATTCAAAATATTCATTAATTTCATAAAGAGGATCCAATAATAAGCATTTTTTAACTTTCCTTCTAAAATTTATTTCTGACAGAGATTTGGTCTCATTGTGTAATTTATTATAAAATTTTAACGCTATTACACTATAGTAATGTTTATTCTTAATTAGTCTATTATAAGGGAGATCTAGATTTGACTTATTCCTTGTATTATAATAATGTACATTTTCTCTCAACACATGGTTTCCTTCATTATATTTCACATGGAGTAAACAATATTATATACAGAGAGAGAGAGAGAGAAAGAGTGTGTGTGTGTGTGCGTGCGTGCATGTGTGTGTGTGTATATATATATATACACACACACACACACACACACACACACACACACACAGAGAGAGACACACAAGACACACACAGAGAGAGAGAGAGAGAGAGAGAGAGAGAGAGAGAGAGAGAGAGAGAGAGAGACACACACACAGACACAGAGAGAGACACAGACACAGAGAGAGAGAGACACAGACACAGAGAGAGAGACACAGACACAGAGAGAGAGACACAGACACAGAGAGAGAGACACACAGACACAGAGAGAGAGACACACAGACAGAGAGAGAGAGACACACAGACAGAGAGAGAGAGACAGACAGACACAGAGAGAGACACACAGACACAGAGAGAGACACACAGACACAGAGAGAGACACACAGACACAGAGAGAGACACAGAGAGAGAGAGAGAGAGAGAGAGAGAGAGAGAGAGAGAGAGAGAAACACACACACACAGATATATATATATATATATATATCACTGTCAATATTTTAGAAATTATAAATAATGGTTTACATGGTTCATTATATGATTTATTATTTATAACCCTAATAAATTTTTTGTAACATAAGGATATCCTTAATATGAGCATCATTGCCCCATATTAACACTCCATAACTCATTATACTAATTACAGCCAGTAAAAATTAAACAATAATTTTTGTATAAAATCTACAGACCAAACCTACAACTTATCACATCACAATTCAAATTTTAATAACATCAAACATCTTACTCAGTTAAGGAATTGTGGCTTCATTAAAAACAAAATACAAACGGTTATGAGTAAAACCTGGTCTCTTGATGCTGTACAGCCTACACCACACCTACGATAATAATCTTTTTTATCTGTCCAGGCAAATTCTAAAACAAGGACTGGATTTATAAAATTTAATGCTAAGACCTTTACTTAGAGCCCACGATTTTTCACGACAAGAATTCTGCAACAGTTTGTTTTTATGCCTTGTGCACATATGTAACCCTGATTCATGGTCAGTGATTGGCTGTTTTTAACTCTTTGCGTTTAGGGTTCTATCCACAAATCACAGGCGTGTCGCAGTGACCTTGTTCCTGTTGGCACAGTCAAATGAGCCACGTCTATGCAATAATTAGAGATGATGGTTTATCGCGGGAAAACTTGACTATTTGCTAGGCTTCAACATACGTTCAACTTATCAAAAGATTACTGACTTTTCCTTGTACGTGGAGCTACTACCCTATTTGACTGAGCCAATAAGAATACCGCTATTTTAATATTTAATGCATGTTATTGGTCTGCAGACAGCTACGTTGTGTCAGTGTTTTCAAGGCTATGTTGATGCAAAACATTTTCGCGATATACCATCATCTCTAGCAATAATACATTCTGCCAATAACCATGAATCTGAGCTTCATATTACATCAGCCCTAATGTAGCAAGATTAAAATGTATGTAAAGACAAAGCTCGTTAAGCTATTTATGGAAATAATGCAGAGAAATTTATTCGTGGCAAACATAAACATCACTTTAAATAATAAACAAAACTAAAACAGTCGTGAGTAAAGGTATAATAAACCTGAGAAAGGCATATTACATAACTTCTTATTCCCATACAAAGCTGTGAAAGCCAACAATATATACAGTATGGTACTTACATCAAGCCATAACCACAAGACTATGCTGATAAGCTCATGATGATAAAGGATACAACCCTTGCAAGAATAATGTCTCCTGGCCTGAAGCATTTTATCATCTCCACACTGTCTTTTTCCGTTGCTCGAACGTCTTCCTTCCGTAACATTCCTCTATATGGGCGAGTTAACACTGTGTTACGAATGCATTTTATCATGCATTTGCAAAATCGCTGGCCCACCACAGTCACCTGAAAATCACCATCACATTAATACAATTTTAAAGCCATACAGTCACAAGTACATAAATAATCGGAAAGTTAAATTTGGATATCTAACATCTGTAGTAATTTACAACCACATTTTAACAGTAATATTCACCGAGATTCTTGTTGTTGTTTAATGGATAAAAAACACTTCTTTCCTTACTTTAGGGTGGTCCATGGTAAATAAGTGAAAGACAGCAGTAGCAATTTATATTACAGCAAGCCAAGCAATGGTTTTCTTTGCAGGAAACTGTACTTCCATATAAACGGACCATCAAAGTCACATTTTATAGGCTGCTCACAAAAAGTAAGAACTGTTAAATGTCATCTTATCAAGAATATTTATACAGACATGATTATTCTGGACAGTGTTCATTGTTAATGTGTGGTGATACCTTATAAAAAAAATTGAAAACATGTTTCAATTTGTCTCTAAATGAATATAATGGGTGTAATGATACCCTGAAAAACAAAGTGAACATTAAATTTAAATTAAAAAATAATTTGATCCAAATATTTTAAATAGCATCTTATCAAGAATATTTATATACAGGTTGAGTCAGAGCAGTGTGTGTTAATTATGCATGGTGATAATGTGATGTGCAAAGACACGTGCCCCATACTTCTTCTAATAACTACTAATAATAATGGTTAGTCCTAATAACAGAAAAATCGCACGTTGAGTTTTGTTAACAGCGTTCTTCATTAATGAAGATAAGTGTTTTGATAATTATGAGGTATACTGAGGATTTATACTGCGGGATGCTCGTCATGTAATTAAAATCACAAATTTTGAAATTTTTACCTAACTTACTGCTGAGAGTTTGGCAGTTGTCATTTTTTTATTTCTTCTTCTATTGTGTTTGGACTCATTTTAGTAAGAATGAAATTTAAGTATTTTATCTAAGTAAAATTTTCTTACATTTTGGCTCATTTGTGATTTCTGAGGCATCCTTTCACTACGAGTAAGTTTCTTCCTGGCCGTGAGTCACTAGCAGTTCAGAGTTCAGGTCCTACATTAAACATTTCAAGGCACATGCAGGCATGCAGCCTGGTCAGCGGTCTTCAAATTGTTAATACCGTACATGATAGAACTGGCCTCTTCACTATACTCATAAGCATTGCTCTGCAGACCTAATTGTCCGACCATGTGGATGCAAAATGTGTCCTCAATTAAAATATTTATGCATTTTGTCTGTTCCTTAAGTTGTACACTAACTTTATCGTTAACTACGAAAAGTAAGATTTTACATCTTGACTTTTAGTTGTGCACTTTTAAAGTAAGTTGGATCCTGGTGCACTTGTAAGTCCTCTTTTCTTGTTTTGTTTATAATTGTCTTAACAATATAAAAAAATACAGCAGTAGTATTACGAAAAGTTCCAAGGCAAGATGCTTATGTCGGTGACCTGTGACGAGGTTAATTGTATTACTGTAGTTGTACCTCAGTTATGTTTCTGCCTGAACCTAAGTGTAGTACGGAACATCTTCTGGCTGAAGAGAGAGAGAGAGACTGCGTGTGTAGCTCCTTATAAGCGGACTTTTGAGTGGTGAAATACATATCATACACTTGTAGCATTGAAAAATTACAGTTTATTTGTTATTTTGTTATGGAAGTTGATTGAAACATTTATTCTAATTTATATGTAACATGGTAATATTCTAGCTACATAATATTTTCTTTTTAGTGGTCTCGGCTTTGGAAAAGGAAGGGGGGAAAACACAGTCACGAGTTAAAATAGTACAGAATAGCCAAGAAGTAATCAATAATTTTATAGCCGGTTGGCCTTGTGCAGGGGTATCATTAGCTTTGTTTTATGTTCTGGTGTTTTCTAATTAGATTTTGGGTCATTTTGCAGTAGCTGCACAGTATTTTTCAATGACTCCTTCTAGAGAGTTTTGCCTCCGCCATTTTATAAATTAAACAGAGATGTCGCGGAGTGCGGTCATGTCGCGGGGTTGTGGTCCAATTTTGTAACAATGTAGTATGAAAAAGAATTAAACAGAGATGCAGTGGAGTTGTTTTGTGGAGCTGCGGCCCAATTTTTGTAATAATCTAGTTTGAAGTACAAATCAATACATCAATGAGGTCAGCCATGTCGTAAATGTGTGCAGTTTTCCTTTCTAACTTTAAATATTTGTGAACTTGTGCTGAATTTTGATACTGACTTTTTTAAAAAACTGGGTTCACCACAAGAATATCAAAATAACAATGCCTCACTTATTTTTTGGCAATAACTTCTCCTTTTTAAGCTGTTATCAAATTACTTCTTTTGGATTCCCTTTTCGGTTTTTTCTCATCGTTCCCAATAGATGAGTTTATCTATCCAAAAGACAATTTGCAAGTTGTAAGATGGAGTCAGTAACTATAGTTCTTCTAACATCAAGCAGACCTTCAGGTAGTTGCATCACTATTTTAGTAGGCACTGCTCCACTTTGATCCCTCTCCTTCTCACAGCAAACACACTAATTCTGAGTATAGTCATGTGCACAACATAATTTGAATAACTTTATCCCATACTTGTTGGCTTTGTTGGGAATATAGGCCTACTGTTTGATTGCCATTCTTCTTTTGTATGGTACCACAGATTCGTCAATGCACACTGACTTTGATGGCATGAAAATTTTTTTGAAAATTTGCTGTCATCTTTTCAATTAAAGGAGAAATCTTGTGTAGTCTGTCACCTTCCACCTGTTCCTTGTTATTAAAAAAAATGCCATAGCATTTCTGTTCATCACTGATGGAATCAAGTCGTCTTTATATAAACTGCCTTGGCTCCAATAACAGTGCGTCATTGGTGTTCGAATAAGTCCCACGTAAAAAATAATTCCAAGAAATTTCATTTCTCCCACATTAGTTGGAACCCACTTTGGTGTTGATTTACACTGTACATTACTGAAAGTTTGCTTTGAATATATATTTGTTTGTTCAATCATAATTTATACAATGTCTTCACTGACAAATATTTTAAAAATCTTTATTAATATGACATCTTTCTATTCTTCACTTACATTAGAACTAATACCAGATCATGTGCTGAAATCGAACTGTTTATTTCTTCCACTTGGGTAAGTCCACTGATTTACACGTGGTGTGACTGCAAGCTTGCTAGTAGAAATGCCGTCCTCAGCAACGGTGGATTCAATATGAGCATAGGTTGATGGAGCAGGATTACTGAAGGGAGTTTCAGAAACTTTGTATTCGCACTGAGTGACACAATTTTTTTTTTCGGAAGGGGTTTATCACTTTTTGAAGAACTGGACAATGAATGCTCTCCAGAAACATCGAAGTCAGGATAGCCTCATGCATTGTTGGTTGTAATGATGTTATTTTGAGTGCATAAAAATTTATTCGTTAAAATTTTATATTCGTCAATAAAAAATAAGTATGGTAGGTAAGGTAATTTGGCAGTTAGGGTAATGCTAATAGCTGTTTAATGTTTACTAAAAAGTGCTACAAGCAATATAAACTACATCTCAGTAAGCAATCTCTTTCAACATCATAAAGTTCACCAAAGATGTAACCTTCTACGTCTAGTGAGCAAGTAAAGTTAGCAACATGATAATAAAACTTGTTGCAAAATTACCTGTGTTGCCAATTTAGCCCGTTATTGTTTATTCAACTTACTAGAATGTAATCAAAATTACATTCTTCTCTTAACTTCAGAATTCGCTGAGTACTTGATAAATACTTGTCAGTCACATAGAAATTTATTTACATATTATGTACTGGCACAAGAATTAAGGATGTTTTTACACAAAAAAAAATTACAAAGTGTTGTCGCACAATGTTGTGACACTACATAACACTGTTCTGTGGTGTGACCCTGCCAGCCTATGGAAAAAAAAAACACTTGTCCTGGCCGATTTGTCTTTACCGTCGTCTCCGCCAATGTCTCAAACAGGAAAAGTAAAATGTGCCAATGTAGCCTGCACTGATAACGCCCGAGGTCAGAAATTCCTTTGTTTACACTTTCCCAGATTAATTTACATCTTTTTACATTTCTATCTGCCCATACAGGAGGCCAGCAGGACGCCATTTATACATAAGTGTTCCAGCCTTTATAATTTTTTTACCTTAGTGAAAACATTGTGAGAACTGTTTACAGAAATGAATGGTGCCACCATGGGTCGTAACATACGGGAAGATGTTGTAGGAGTGTGATTTTTGTGATAGCTATCAACAATAAAATAAACACTGAAACATTACATAACTTAAATTTTCAACTTTATCTAACAGTTTGTTTCGTGTAAGAATGAGCTGCGCCAGCACCTAAAAATATTACGTGTTTTTTCATGGACTACCCAGTATAAGTGATACGTAGTGCAATGTAAAATTGTAGTTTATATTACCAATTTCTACCACAGTAATGTAATGGTACAAGTGTCACTGTCAACATGTGTTTTCAACAGTTGTTACCATTTTTTGGCTGAACCACACCCGAAAAACTATCTGGTACAGTACTATACTTCAAGAATTAGACACATCATCACTTCATGAAATGTACGATCAGTGTTTCTTTTCAACATTTTTATCTAGAGGAAGAGTGACAGTTCAACGTTTTGGGGAGGAGGTGCGGAGAGGTGTAAAGGAAGAAGCTTGGATACTGATAGAATACAGGACAGTGTTGTTGATAACATTACTTAAAATTTCCCCTAGAAGCAGTAGAATACCATTAACAGGGTGCACTCCATGCCCTGAAGGGAGCCTAAAAAGAAACAGCATGAAATGTTACAGACCAGCAAGTGCTGTTTGAGTCTCCCTAATATTCTAGGATGACGTGGGAACTTCTGACCAAAAACACACATTAAAAAAAATAAAACAAACAAAATTAGTAGTCATCATTTCCTACTTCTGTGCTGTGATGTAGGCCTAATAATGTAAAGGTGAGAGAAAAAAGTTTATTTTGCTAGACAGTGTTTTCTTATGTCTGTGGTTGTTAAGTAAATATGTTTAACCTACTAATGTCAGCAACAGAAGGAGGATTACAAGAAAATTATTTTTAATTTTAAAGTTTTTGATGTTCTGAGAAAAAATTAATATACAACAGGTACTTACAATACTGTTGAAAAAATCTGACATACTGGAGATAAAATTAGCAGAACAAAATGCAACTTTAAATAATCAACTTACAGAATAGAGCAACAAAACTGACATGTTAAATAATTTTCAGGCTGAATGGAGATAGGGATTAGACAGTACTCCATATTATGGAGGTGTCAATTTAATGCAGAGTGTAATACACAGTAAATGTAATGGGACAATAAACTTTCTTGTTTTAAAAGGGTTTTCGTAATATAGAGGATCCATTTAGAGCAGGTTTTACCAGGGACAGATCTGTTCAAGTAGGTTCATTGTAATTAAATATCACTGATACTGATTGTCTTTTAATACTTCGTCTCTTCACATCAACACGACCTCTCGCTCGCTCTGCCTACAATGCCACTCTGCTCCCACAGTGCATTGCGCTATATTTACTCACCTTGGCCAACCCAACAACCTTACATAACTCCAACACCTTTCCCTTTAATTAGTTTTACAATATTTCCACTCACCTTGGCCAACCCAACAACCTTACATAACTCCCACACCTTTCCCTTTAATTAGTTTTACAATATTTCCAAAAAGCGCTGAGGATGTTTGCTTACCCTGCCACTCCTGGTGACTTTTGCTCCCCTATCACTCATAGTTACCTTCTCAGCGACTCTGACTCTGGTTACCTCCTCTTCTTGAGGAAACCCATGGAACGAATCCTCTACATCTGACAGATCACTTTCTTGTGTAGACCTAAGGCCCTGTTCAGTGGCCACATGATTACCTTCACTATTATCTCTATAGCTTACACTAGTACTATCTGAATTACCACTATAGCCACACTGCTTACTCAGGTAGTATGGCCCATCTGTTTCTCAAGAAGGTTCAGTGTGTGAATGACGAATGTGTTTAGTTGTACGCCTAACAACATGGCCCCCACTAGTCAAGACAATATATGAGCGGGGAGAGTTATGCTTCCTAATAATACTGCCTTTGGTCCACGGTGTCCCTTCGCCTGTGCTTATGATTACACTATCACCAGGACAAAAACTATCTTCCCTACTGGTAGCGGTTTTAT
>PNEQ01030748.1:0-14661 GCA_003012365.1 Medauroidea extradentata
AGAAAAGAGATGATCTCAAGAAATGTGAACAGTACATTCCAAATGCATACGACTGTTTTTGGGGAGAGCTATTTGAATGGCCAACAATCTAGAGCTGCATCATACAACATAATGCCATGACAGTGTCAGACTACTGCTCACTTCCTTAACCCCAAGTATGCTGCAACATTTGTAAATGTCTTAAATGTTATGTAATATGGAATAAAGTGTCTAGAGTAATAAATGAACACTTTATATTCCATCTACTTACGAGATTTGTACGTCAGCAGCATTACAAATAATAATTATACTTTGTTAAATGCAGAAAGGTAACATGTCCCAAAAGTTCTGTGTATGACTGTACATCATGTTTGCAACATGGACATTGCGTATTCCTGTAAAACATTCCAAACTATATAAACTTATAATTCCAACACCATAGGTGCTGATACTTACTACTAAAATAGTGTAACATACTTTTTTGTCATTTCCCACAACTTTGTTCAACTGGACATGTTCCCTTTCTGCATTTAGCGATTCAAATATACTTTTATCTGCTGGACCTCAGCGGTGGAGTAAGCTATGGGTTTGGTGAGGAAAGGGGAGGGGGCTTAAAAAGTTTATGTAACTACAGCCCAAACCAAAAAGAGTTTTTATGTTGCAAAATGGCGCTAACAAAAATTGAATATACTGTTTTAAGAAATTGTAATATTTTAAGGACAAGCTAGGCTTATGCTTTAAAAGATTTAAGGGGAGGATGGCTTCCTGTAAACTCCTACCCCCCTCCCCCGAACCGTCCCAGCGGAGCTCCGTACTGCTAGGCTATAGGCCTATGCGACATTTATAATTCGGCGTCGATCGTCGACATTTGTTATGTATCGACAAAAGTTGATGCTACCAACTAAAGTCTCGGCGACGACGACCACGACATGTCGATCTCAATACGTCGCCCGCAGCCATCGATATGTCTATGTAGTGCCGAGGTCGACTTCAGTATATAGCACGGCCTAGGCCTGAGACGCGCTAAATACGTCCACCCAAGCAGCTTACCTTGATATAATTTAATGTTACCCGAGTAGACGACACACGTCAGCCCCGAGTCACGTGCGAAAGGAGTGACCTGAGACGGGACACGAGACACGCCGGCCAGATCCGGATCTGCCTCAGATTCGTCTGCGGCTGACTGTAACTTTCCGCCTAGCGCAGATGCAGGCACGCTCCCGCCAGAAGGTTGGTAGTAGCTGGCTTCTGGCCGCCAATATTTGCTCAACTGGTGGTAGACGTGAAGTCACTGTTAGCTAGCACGTTGTTTGTACGCCTTCCACGCCAACCACCAGTAGGTCGCCTTATTATTTGGTGACAAACTACACAGCTCTTTGGAACGCGAGCTAACACCGATGCGACAATCTCAACATAAACAAATGGCGTAGGCGTCAAAGTTGCTATACTCTGCCCACTCTAAGGTTGCAGCAGAAATTAAAATTGCTAACGAAATAAATCAAAGCTACTGAGTCATATCTTGATTCCTAACATTGTGACTGTGCCGTTAACAAAGTCATCTTGTATTTCTCAGTATTTCAAATGAAATTTACGCTGTGCAAAATGTTTACTGTCATTCACTTGAATGAATTAGCTGCAGCCTTAGAAAGGATAGAGTATAGACGGGCTCTTCTAACGCTATTTAAGATGATGTTAGTTAATGTGTTAGCGCTTCTAACGCAGCAAGATGCGTTAGCAACGTTCTAACGCTGAGCATTCTACACGGCCGTTCATAAGCAGTTGAACTGTGGCCGCAACACATCCTACTTGAGTGGGTTTCATATTGGAAATGAGCAAAACCCCAAAACCTAGCGTCTCGGAAGCTTACGTGTAGAATAGCCAAAAAACAACCTAATGTTGGGTGTTTCAAACGCTTGTGTAGAACCGCTCTTCCTGTACTTACCGAAGCACAAAATGTGATTTCATTGGCCACGAGATCAGGACTGTGCCAAATATTCTTGGAGGGAGGGGGAGGGCGTGGCCTACAAGAAAAACTACTTTCTTACATCTTGCAGTGCGATTTGACACTTTGGGCTTCAGGGGCGACCTTCTATGTACACTTTTTTCCTACAAATAAACAATTTTCATTTTGAAATGAGAAAGTTTGTAAGGGAGGGGGAGGGGAGGTGTCGAGTGAAGTTTTGTTATATTGGTCAGCACTTAGGCCTATGTATTTAGCGCTGGTGGGTGGTAACATATGATGTGAGTATGGAGCATCGCCGGAATGAAGGTGAGGGGAAAACTGGAGATGCTCGAGAAATCCTCTGGCCGACGGCATCGTCCGGCACGATTCCCCCAAGCGAAAATCTGGGGACTTACTCAACCGGGAATTAAACCCGGATCGCCTTGGTGGGAGGCGAGTGCTCTAGCCACTGCATCAACCGCTGCCTGAGCGAGGAGGGGGGGGAGGGTGAGAGAGATAATTTTCTAACACAATTTTATCTAAGGGCGCCCCCTTCGGCCTGCCCCCCCCCCCCCAATCCGGCCCAACTGATGGTATGACCCTGCACGAGCCTTTTATGTGATGTAATTTACACGTGTGACCTCTATTTAGGATGTTGGTATCACTACCATACTTTTAATTATTGGCCAGGAGCACTCTACGGGTAGACCACGTCATTGTCGTTCAACAGAACACATCGACGAGCATAGGCCTACAACCACATGGAGTCTAATCTGCTGCCAGAAAATGACACGAATTTAATTGGAAATTTGGTCAACGCTTAGCCCTGAGAGCTGTTGAGGGGCGATATATATAAGGAGAATATTTGACAGTGGTGGTATTACGGGATAGAGGTGAGGGTGGGGTGAGAATACTTCGAGAAAATCCACTAGCAAAAAAACTCGGGAATCGAACCCGGATCGTCGCGGTAAGAGTCAAGTGGTCTGTCATTACACGGACGAAACACGCACTCTTGTTAGAGGCTCTGACGGAGGTGACTCGGCCAGGAACTTAAGGGAGCTTTAGAGATTCGCCTGTAAGGGCGACCTTAAGGGTGCCGCCTACCTGCGCGTTAGAGGCTCAGAAATGACGGAGACGTAAGGACGACCTTGAAACAAGCATCGAATGCCGCATCGCCTCAATGAGCCAAGCTCTGAAATAACGCGCAATGTTCCTGTCGAACCGTTTTTACTATGGGACATTAAGCAGTGACCATATAGGCTAATTTTATTGGTGGAAAGTTTGTAGTAGAGTTCAGTGCAGGTCGCAATCTGAGTTTCATACACACCCGGTTAGTACATTTTGAAGTATGGAAGTCTGAAAAGGCCGTTTTTAGCCACGTTGGAGGGCTTAGAAACAGTGTTTATAATGAGCGTGGTGTCTTAACAATGAAGTTCCGACCGTGTTTGAAGAGTGTTTTCTTTTCGTACGTTGGCACAATGGGCACACGTGGAATTGTTTCATAAATAAACATATTTCCATGTGTCTTACAGCGCGTTTGAAGCGCCCTTCAATTGCGTTGCAGTGAGTTACGATTATTCTCTTTTTAACGAAACTAGTAAACGCGCATTATACTTGTATATCTATGAAAAGAACACACACTTCAAACTACGTTGATATAGATTTAAAAATTCGGTACGTTGATTAGAAACATTATTTTCTGGCCTCTCAAAACGGCCAAAAATGACTTTTCCAGATTGCCGTATCTGGAATATTTACAATCGGATTCGAAAAACACAACTATAGAAACAAGCGTTAGAATTTGAACCACGCTGGCCATATATAATATAATGTGGTCGCCATTTGAAGTCCCTTAGGAACAAGGATAACAGTGAAGCACTGCACGCCATCTGAGGGGCTTGCACGGAGGGGCACTCTTACCGCTCCTGCCTCACACAGTCAAACGGTGCCTATCTAGGGAGGCCCCTTAACTAAATAAGTGCTCTCCGAGGTGGAACTTAACGGCCATTTCAGAGCGCTGCTCTGTGCAAATTTCTCTGTATGTAAAATAATAGAAAACACTATTGATTGTGGGCGACTTCAGACCAATATTAACATCGATCTCAACTTGCTGACTTCAGAATTCGACAATTTTGACAAGACAACATGACGAATATAATGCAGACAATAATAGTTTGTCACGATTGACGGATGCAGATACTAGAGGGATTCCAGCCATTCCCTTACGTACCGAACCTGCGCTGAATAAAATAGACATCTCCCTGAAAATTAATTTTAAAATATGAATTTGTTACTGTCAATGTTAAACATTTCGGTTTGAAGTGTTAATTTCACTAATAAATATTTTTTTCGAAATTTGTTTTTGCAAACTCCAAGAGCTTTGCTTTACACTGATTATGAGTGCTGTTTCAGAACGATATACTTTCTCAAACGAATTCTATAAAATTTTTACGTCAGACTTCTGGATTCTGAAGGAGGTCAAATTAGTACACTGTTTGTCAATGCCTGCTCCTAAAGCACGTGAGTGAAGCCGATAACAGCAGAATAAAATTAAACGTAAAAAAATTTAATAAACCCATTGTTTTCTCGAATCGGTCGCAATCTCTCTGTTGTGTGCAATTATTAAGTCTTGTTAGGATTTCCATCATGTTTATTGTTGCATGCAAAAATTGCCACGTTATAATTATTTCGTTTTGAAATATCACAAAGAGGTAAAATTCTCTCGACTATGAAAATAATAAGAACTTTCTAGAATCCAGTTGATAAACTGTATCACTATCGACAGTAAATTGTAACTATTTATCCAGTGAAGAGTGTTTGAAAATATCATACCAGGTTTGTTTTCGTTGATACGTCTGTACGCAGTTCAGAGCGTAAAAGTACATACAAATTATATGATGTATAAGGGAATTTCTCCGTGCAGTGTTGCCACATTGTGAACGTAAAATGTCCTACAACATTTTGCCACTAACATTTTCGTCTTCAATTTAGCCTAGGATATGTGTGGTGTGCTTATTATGCGAAAACACACTGTGACCATTTTAGTTGCACGTTTTCGTCGCAGCAGTACAGTGTGTGTTTTGTGAAGTTTGAAAGTTATTGCCGTTTGAGTTTTTAGTGCATATTGACCTAGCTAAGAGGCTGTGAGAAAATTAAATGCCATACTATCCCATTAGCCTATATAGGTTTGAAGGATTCATTAACAATTTAGTTTGTATTTTTAACGATACTGGTATGCCAACAATAAAATGTGGAAAGTAAGACCAGAGTGTATTGAAAACCGACGTACCATGCCAGTTTGGGGGTCTGTAAACCTACATACTCATCGAGTTTGTGGGTTTGTAAACCGACACACCGCGATGTTTTGCGTTGAATGTGTCTAGTCGCCTTAAAAAAAAATAAAAACATGAACTGTATTTATTTATTTCAGATGACCCGTGAGAAATATAAAACATAACATATAAAATACAATATGTATTCTCACATCAACTCAGGTTCACAAATCTGTGAAACAGATTCACGTGGTAAGACAACTCAACCACCAACGACATATGATTGTGAACCACATTCCTGAACATCATGCAACACCAGTCCATTTGAAATTTCTCCTGTTCCTTTGAAGGGAAGCAACATTTCTACCAGGGGCCGTAAAACCTCTGAATCGATTGTAATTACATCGTCGCCATATACGAATGCCTAAGGACACCGCCTATCCGCGCATAACAGGCTCAAAACCGACGGAACAGTAAGGTCGACCTTGAAGTGCGCATCAAATGCGGCATCCTAGCGCTGAACTAGCCTGCAAGGTTCCCGCCGAACGGTTTTTACTATGGCCATACCCCATATCATGTCTTTATTTTATAATTTAGTTTGTACTCCTCTCCAGTAAAAAGTAAATTACGTATTTAATCGCTGAGAAAATTGTACCTCTTTGTCGTAGCAGTACAGTGTGTGTTTTGTGAAGTTTGAAAGTTATTGCCATTTGAGTGTTTAGTGCATATAGACCTAACTAAGAGGTCGTAAGAAAATTAAATGCAAAACTATCCCATTATATAGGTTTGAAGGATTCATTAACAATTTAGTTTGTATTTTTAATTATACTGGTTCGCCAGCAATAAAATGCGGAAAGTAAGACCAGAGTGTATTGAAAACCGAGACTCAAATCACGTCCGAAACATGATGAATTGTCTATTTTTAGACCCCTGTAATGCGGTGATTCCCCGACTGTTTCGAGGAGTATAAAAGCGCAGAATCGACACATTTGGGAGAGTTCGCTATTGGTCGTGCTAGAGGAAGGTGCTCTGGTTGTGGAGATAGACTGGTGAAGACATCTATGTGACGTCAGAGTCTACTGTGAGGCGGCAGGCGGTTACCTTCGGAGAAGTGTTGGACGAACCAAGAGGGCTGCTGCGGTGTTTTAAAGCTAAATTTGATAACATAGTTCTAACAAAACTATAAACACAAACAACACTATCTTACTATTTAAAAAAAATTGTTCACGTACATAAATTATATTACTTTGTCAGGTATATTTTAAAAAATATCGAAGCGTTGCTGAGAAAAATGCTCGTTATACCTAGTTCCTCGTGTGAAGCAGAGAGATCTTTCAGTGCACTTCGAAGGCTGAAGAGTTATCTTCGCAACGCCATGAAATTAAAAAGACTCAACCATAATAGCACAAAGATATTTTATAGAACTTGGCTTTGAGTAAAACAGTTTTAAAAAATTTGTGCTTTCAAAAGAAGACGAGCTAAGATTTTTGGGTTCGACTTAAAAATGTAGGCATATACGAATGGAACACAAGTTGTTTTTTATATATGAAAATATAGTATATTTTCATGTATGTTAGGTCCTATAATTATATGTATGGCAACATCGCCTGTTACACGTGATACAGAGGCTTTAGTTTAACAGTATTTTGTTTTTACAGCATTTTTCCTTTAATAGGTTTAAGTACTTCTAAAATGTCTGCAGTAAAAAATTGATAACACAGAATTATTATCAATATTTACTTTAAATATTGCTGACTACAGATAGTTTTCCATAATATACCGAAACGTATTTAAAAGACTACCAAAATTATAAAAAAAATTAATAAAAATATTAACGCTCCTACCAGCGGTATATTTAAAGTTTATATAGAAAAACTGCTTAAAATTTAAAATTGAAACTTTCCCGGGTGCAGGAACACCACCCCTCCCTTTTTTTAAACAGGTGATCAACATATCCCCTCCCCCTTTCCGCTCCTAAGGTTAACTACCGCGCACTCTTATGATTTAATGTATGTATATTATACATATTTTTGCGACTGTTCATGATACATGTCATTTTCATCTATGATATATGTATAATAGATATGGCAAATATACTTTCACATAAAATCAGAACTTAGCTATTGTATGTACGTGGTACGTATATTAAATGTTTGTCGTGTGGGAGGTGTCATTTTAGGCCAGATAAGGGGAGGATGTATGCCAAAAAACATATTCGCCATGGTTGTATTGTTTTAGAAGTCCTTATTAATAAAATGCAAAGTTTAAGTGTGCATGGGCGATTTCTCGTCGATCAGATAGAATTTCTACATCCAAGTCTATTTGTTAGAAAATAGCTGTACGAAATTACAATTTTGTAAAGTGCTTGAATACCTACAATGTATAGTTTGTTGACTACTCCTAGCAGAAGCTAATTCTATATAAGTCGCTGGATAGAAACCACTGTCTAGAAACACTGCCATATCAGTTATAACTTGCTCCGAAAGTACAAGTTATGGGGCATAGAAAGGTACAATGTCGCGGACGACATGAAATCTGAACTACTCATCAAAATTTGATGAAATTATTTTGCCAAGTAGATATTTTATCAGCGGACGTTAATTTATATAGCACTATGCGGTAGTATGCATTACTTCCGTGTAAAATATTAAAAACGGTTCTTAGAAAAATAATGGCTTAAAACAACATCTACAAAAATTGAAACCTGACATTTTTATAATTTTTAATATGATAATACTTAGGCCTCTATGATAACCGAATTTCAAAACTACTTGCGCTTTCGTTTGAATAAAATTTTTAACATCCGTAAACGTCTCTCGCAATGCTAAAATACTGCCTGCAGAAGTTTTGATATAACACCACGAGAGCGCAGCACAAGTTGGTCTCCCCAGAATCGGAGAGTACGCTTGCAGGCTAGCAAGTGTGCTGCTACCTACCATGAAATTAATTTACTAATCATTCTGAAGCTGATATGTGCTGCCACCTATAGACTTATTAATTCACTATGCTGGTCGTCACAACATTCTGTTTAACTTTTATTCTGTTAACAGTATTGAAGAATTTATTTACGTATCGCCGTATCTGTAAATTAAGTAATTATTTAAAAAGGTACTGCAGACGCGCACGTGTTGAAATATGGTTACTTTCCAGCCATAGCACATGAGTGTAGCGTACGCGCAGCATTTTTTTTATTTGTTTAGGTTACTTACAAAAACATTCGAAAGCTTCTGTTGTAATTTGTATGGCTGGTCTGTAGCAGATGAATAGTGATAAATCCTAATTAGTCTTTATTTGTGTAGGTCTGCAATAGCCTAAATGGTAAATTGTCTAATAACGTAATATATAAGTTTAGTAAATAATGTAGTGTATTTAGCTAATTTTAAGACAACTATTAATGTCACCTTAATGTGCATGTATATTTATATACAATAAAATTTAACCTCTCATCACAAGAGCCCGGATAGCTCAGTCGGTAGAGCATTAGGCTTTTAACCTAAGGGTCCAGGGTTCAAGTCCCTGTTCGGGCGATCAATTTTTTTTACACCCGTGTGATTTCAAGGGTTTACACTTAAAAGTTAAACGAAATTATTACTTTCATCAGTACATGTATAATTTTGTCGACTGAACATTAATAAGCTACAATCTTATCCTTTCATTGAACGCGGCTACGCAACAACTATTACATAATAGTGTAGTGCCCGTTTGTGTCAATTTATAACATATAGATACTACATACAGTAAATTGAAAACATGATTTTATTTTAAGTGCTGAAGGGTTTCGAAATATAATTAACATACGTGATGTTTTGAAAGTACCACTCCGTCATCGTCTTGATAAGGTTTTGATTTTTTTTCGTAGGTAAATATAGTTGGGAGAAGTTGAATAGTTTCGCTGAATACATATATTCATATAAAAAGGCAGGCAACACACTTCAAGTGTATGATGTTGCTACGTGGATCCACTTTGTTGTTTTTATCTCGTAATCTCGTATTTCAAAAGCATATGTGTGAAACCCATGTAAGCTTGCAAACCATATTGAGATTTTATCATATTTCTGACAATGGTAAAGAAACAGGCTAGTTAAATAATTAATAATAATAAATTTTAATAATATTACACTAAAATAAATTAGTCTTATTTTGCCTTTAATGGTAGGTTATTTCATTAGTCTAACAAGTTCATTCAAAATAATAAAAAAATCTGTTTTATCACCACCAATCTTTGTACACTTCAAAATAATTATCCAAAAATTTATTTATTGACAAAATCTGCTTTAACAGATCCTTCAATAAAACAAAATACAGAGTTACTTGCTCTCGTATTAGCTTACTGCAACGTATACGACGTTCATATGAATCTATTAAAAGCACTTCGATCTTCTGTAACAGTAGGTACACAACGATTAAGTCTAAAAGAATATCTCACAATTTTATGTACTCGTTAAGTAATTTTTTTTTCGCCTGCTCTGTTTTTTTTTTTTTTTTTTTTTAATGAAAAATTCACGTTATACAATTTCCGTTGATGAGTGATTCGATTTCTTGCCAACAACAAAGTTCTCAACTTCGCCGAAATCTGATAGTACATAAATAAAAAGTGAAACCTTAATTAATTTATACAATTTTTCTTCATGCTCCTTCGCCAGTTGTCGAGATTCCCCCGTCCGCAAAATGTAGGCGAATTAAATAAAAATTTGATGTCGATTAAAATTAAATTAAGCTAATTTTTGTGGTGAAATTTTAGATGTGTTTTATCGTGAATTTTACTTTGTATCTACCGATTTAAACAGTTTATAGCGTTTGCAAGAAATACGTGACCTATTTGTCATTGCTCTTTAAGTTCGAGTCAATGATATTATGCGAATATAAACTAGTGAATTAAGTAATATAACTGTAGTTTTATTTATAAAATAATAATCTTAAAATCATTTTGAGACACTCGAAATAAATGCTGTTTACCGCAACGTGAGAATTGTTGACAGGAAATCTTGTTTATTACAAATATACAATAATTTATTCTGTGAGAAAATATTCCTGAATAATAGGAAACACAAATACAGTCGCAGTTACAAGAATGGAAATGGAAGACAAACGCTTAAACATGGTGTCATAAAACACGTTAAATTTTAAATTTAGGATTACATTGTAATGTCTGAAAAAAAATACATTGCAGTATTTTTTAAAAAATAAATTTACCAGTATGCAAACCTCACATAGATGACAGATGATATAACAATATAACAGCCGAAGAAAGTAGTTGTGTCATGTAAACGTAACACAGAAGTAATGATTTTCGCTCAAGCAACACAAAAGACAGGAATCCATATTAATACTTAATTTTTCAGAATGGTTCGGTTCATCTAGTTATGTTCATGTCCATGCGAGATGCAAAAATTCGACAGCAAAATCATTGTGTTGTGAATTAAAATTTTTTATGTGTATTTAAGCCAAGTCCTCTAAACACGCTTATTTATCCACTGGAAGCCATTAAAAAGTAGGTAGACGGGTATGACACGTGAATTCGTAAAGAATAATATCGTCTTCGTGAACAGAGCACTAAAATTAGGCATGCAACGATTTCACTGCAGTCATGTATTCAGCTACTCTCGTCAGCGATAAGCTTGTTCTTCCTGGCGTATGGTGACTGGCTTGCCAACAACCTGCCGGTAAGATGTCCGTAAAACATATTTATGTGACCTTAAATGGTGAAACGTAAGGCGTAAAGTCAAATAAATGCTATTCTGTTTCTGTTTTACAAGTTCGGTTGTTATTTTTCCCGATACATCAGTTTTCAAAAAGCAGTTACATCCATTTACAGGTGTTACAAATATGTTTAAAATGTGTGCTATATTTAATATATATATATATATATTTGTAAATTTGGACGGTATTTTATTCTAATATGTAAAGAGACTGGCAATAATTTCGACAGTTTTGTGTATAACAAAACATGTGTGACATGTTAGGAGCCCATATATCACACTTCATGTGCTAGGCGAGAACTTCCTTTAACTGATGGCAAATAACGCAGGCTTTTCTTCTGATCATTCTGGCCAGAAATATTGCATTTCCCAAAATGTTATTTATTTAATTTTAATTTCCTCTCAGCCTTTTACATGCAGCTATGCTACAAGGCTATAGGAAAAATTTACTGATGTATGACAAAGAAAAAAGTATTCATGAAATGACACATAATTAAAACATATTCAGTTTAATACAGTGGAATGTTTCATACTAAGCCTACCCATTTTTTGATTAAGTCTTCACGTAAGTTAAATAAAAAGAGATACCAACTCACAATAACAGTTAATATTTAATATTACTTGTTAAAAAAAACACGTTTTTAGTAAATCTTTAGGATACTTTAAGACAGTTTTAAAAATTACTGCTAACATTATTAAAAACTTAAAAAAATCAATAAAAAACATGGCATGACAGTGTTATTGGTTGATTTTATACATTTCTACTAGGAAAACTGCTAAAATAGTATAATTTTGCACATTGAAATACAAATTTTTCCTGGGGAGAACCCCCGGACCTCCCGCTTCATTTGGGATGTGGGTGACTGTTGCTGCCCCTCTACCCCAAATTAAAATCCTGGCTACGCCACTGGTAGAGTCCTTAGATTTTCGCTAAAATATTTCCGCGCCACTTTGTTTCAATGCCGTGTGTGCACATCTATCACATGGTAAAGTCTAGAGGTAAAAAGAGTAGAGGAGGGGTGGAATGTCATGTCTGTTTGGCTCGGGTTACTCATGTTATAGAGGGCCATAAATTTCGGATGTGAAGTACGCAATTCGAACTATAGTAAAATGAGGGAAATATTAGTCTATTTGTTGAATAAGGAGTTAATGTGTTATTAATACTGTATAATTATATTTCTGCATTTATTTTTAACTTGTACCCGCGAGTCAAACAATTTTAACTGTCTAGGACTGGACGTTAAAAAATTATTATTCTTTCTAGCAGCAGAGCCACACGTTGAAATCCAAACGAAAAAAAAAAAGTATAAATCATATAATTGCCATCGGTGAGATGAACTATAACCCAAATGTGAAGCACATCATTTTTTTGAAGTGGTAAACGAGTAGCAATTCAACATATAATTTTTGCTGCTGTATTCTTTGTTTAAAATTTAAAACATACGTGTTCTTATGCTGAAATCACAATAGCGCGAATGTGGCGACGCAGAGGGCGCGATGCGACACTAAAAATTCCCGTTATTGTGAACTTTGCTGTAGCTAGGCTGCTTGCGCAACAACACAAAAAAATACATGTAAATAGTTCTTTAAACTCTGGTACGAAAGCCACGAAAATTTTCAGTATTTTTATTGTTTTCCAGTTTATTTGTAATATATTTTTGGCATTTCCAATTGTGGAAATAAAATCAGTCACACGTCTGCTTGAAAAAGGTTATGAATTGCTTACAATAACAAACCAAAATTCTCATAAATAAATAAGAAGCAATATCATATGACCTTGGTCGCGCCTTTGTGATTCCAATTACGTGCGGAAAGATACGAATTGGCTGAAAATAGAAATTTAGCGGGGCATTTTTGAGTGCTCACTTTATCCCGAACCACCTTTTTCATCGTTTGCATGAAGGATCCATTGCATAGAGGTAATATATATAGTTACTCTAAGATCCATTGTCAGCGTATTTGCCTCGTCTTTTTCTTTTTTCTTTTTTTTTTAGAAGCCTCGACGCTGATTGGCTGACTGCTTTTGTTGTATGCGTTATTTTTATTCCAGTCTGTTCCAGCCTAACTCCCAAATAAAGTTCAAAATAAAAGATTATTCCCAAGTTACACATTACATTAAAATAACAGCAAAAAAAAAAAGTAATTAGCAAACCCCCTCGTAATTATTTTATGAGAAAAAATTTTTAACACAGCATTGTGCTGCTATCTTCCCAAGCTTTACGCAACTGTAACTTTAGTTTACCCGTTTCACAATAGATGGCACGCGTAGTATTAAAAATTTTTATTTCACTCTCTAATCTTCCAAATAAAGAAAATAATTAAAAGATTATTCACATGATTATATTTCCTTCAGGTTACACATTACAATAAAATAATATCGATAAAAACTAATTAGAAAGCGACATCGTGTTTATTTTACGAGAAAGAAAGTTAACTCTGCATTGTCCTGCCATCTTTCGTGGATTTACGCAACTGTAAGTTTAGTTTACCAATTTTACAATAGACAGCACGCGCAGTACTAAATTTTTTATTCCACTCTTCAATCTTCCAAATAAAGAAAATAATTAAAAGATTATTCACAGGCTTATGTTTTCTTCAGGTAACACTTTACAATAAAATAATATCGATAAAAAGTAATTAGAAAACTACATTGTGATTATTTTGAGAAAAAAGTAACACTGCATTGTGCTGCTATCTTTCATGGATTTACACAACTGTAGCTTTAGTGTACCAGTCTTACAATAGATGACACGCTAAGTACTAAAAGTTTTTATTCCACTCTCCAAGCCCCACGACAAAGTAATTTGATTTGAGGTAGTCGCTTCATAATGTCTACACTATTTTTAGTTATGCGTTGTATTTAGTCATGGTTATAATCACGGTTATAATTAATCATGAATAATAAAAAAACAGGGGGGTGGGGGGTAGCATAAGGTAAATATATATTACCTCTATGGGTCTGAATGATGGCGAGGGGAGTGAAGCCAAGAGAGGGGAGATGTAGCCACCAAATTTGCCAGCCGCCACTCCTCTTTAACCTCAAAAGTTCACATCAGACTGGAATTTTCAATGGTAAATTAATGTATTATGCTCTTTAATAGATGTTTTTGGTTGAAAACTATATATTTTAGCCCTGTTTACATACCTCCTAACTAATATTTCCTCGATTTATTAATTTATTGATACCACCAGACATAAATATAGGTAGACCCAGTATGCCACAAAAATATTGAGACAAAAACAACTTCGCTCCCTAAACAGCTCATTGTGGCCTGGAATCGCCATTTGATTGCTGCAGCGTGTTGTAAAAATGGTTCAGAAATGTGTTGTCTATGGCTGTAATGAAAAAGCAGTCAAAGGGACACCAATATCATTCAACAGGTACGTTTTTTTAAACAGATTTTAATTCGTATTATATGTACTGCTTGAATTTGCTTTTTTTGTTTTGATGTTAAAAATCAAGCTCTGTATGTATATTTGTACTTGTGTTATGCAGGTAGTTGACATGTTGGGGGTGAGGGCAGAGGGGAGGGTGATAGAGAGAGACAACTACGCCTCTCGCAATGCCGCCTGCTGATGGTGGTGGCCGTGGATCTGCCGCCCGTGTGGCGTGCTCCCCCTGGATCCTCCACGTCGAGATGATGGTGGTTGAAAAGCTGAAAAGGCGGCTGGTTGAGGGGTCTAGCTCCCTAAAGACCTGAATTGGCCATGGCCAAATAACTCACGCCGGGTTACACTTAACACCGATTTATTGGTGGGTTACTGACTC
>PNEQ01030751.1:0-19085 GCA_003012365.1 Medauroidea extradentata
GTTTTTCTGTACTGTCAACTGGGGTTACTTGGAACAGTTTATTCTTAGTCTCCTGTACCGACAACTGGGTTAACATGGAACAATTTTTTTTTTGTATTCTGTTCTGTCAACAGAGGTAACTTGGAACAATTTGTTTTTAGTATCCTGTACCATCAACTGGGGTAACTTGGAACAGTTGGTTTTTAGTCTCCTGTACCGTTAACTGGGGTAACTTGGAACAGTTTATTTATAGTCTCCTGTACCGTCAACTGGGGTTACTTGGAACAATTTGTTTTTAGTATCCTGTACCGTCAACTGGTCTAACTTGGATAAATTAATTTTTAGTATCCTGTACCGTCAACTAGGGTAAATTGGAACAGTTTGTTTTTAGTCTCCTGTCCCATCAACTAGGGTAACTTGGAACAGTTTGTTTTTAGTATCCTGTACTGTCAACTAGGGTAACTTGGAACAATTTGTTTTTAGACTCCTGTACCGTTAACTGGGGTAACTTGGAACAATTTGTTTTTAGTTTCCTGTACCGTTAACTGGGGTAACTTGGAAAAATTTGTTTTTAGTATCCTGTACTGTCAACTAGGGTAACTTGGAACAATTTGTTTTTAGTATCCTGTACCGTTAACTGGGGTAACTTGGAACAGTTTGTTTTTAGTTTCCTGTACCGTTAACTAGGGTAACTTGGAACAATTTGTTTTAAGTTTCCTGTACCGTTAACTGGGGTAACTTGGAACAATTTGTTTTTAGTTTCCTGTACCGTTAACTGGGGTAACATGGAACAATTTGTTTTTAGTATCCTGTACTGTCAACTAGGGTAACTTGGAACAATTTGTTTTTAGTATCCTGTACCGTTAACTGGGGTAACTTGGAACAATTTGTTTTTAGTTTCCTGTACCGTTATCTAGGGTAACTTGGAACAATTTGTTTTTAGTTTCCTGTACCGTTAACTGGGGTAACTTGGAACAGTTTGTTTTTAGTATCCTGTACTGTCAACTAGGGTAACTTGGAACAATTTGTTTTTAGTTTCCCGTACCGTTAACTAGGGTAACTTGGAACAATTTGTTTTTAGTATCCTGTACCGTTAACTGGGGTAACTTGGAACAATTTGTTTTTAGTTTCCTGTACCGTTAACTAGGGTAACTTGGAACAATTTGTTTTTAGTTTCCTGTACCGTTAACTAGGGTAACTTGGAACAATTTGTTTTTAGTTTCCTGTACCGTTAACTAGGGTAACTTGGAACAATTTGTTTTAAGTCTCCTGTACCGTCAACTGGGGTAACTTGAAACAGTTTGTTTGAGTCTCCTGTACCGTTAACTGGGGTAACTTGAAAAATTTGTTTTTAGTATCCTGTACCGTCATCTGGGGTAACTTGGAACAGTTTGATTTTAGTTTCCTGTACCGTCAACAGGGGTTACTTCGAACAATTTGTTTTTAGTATCCTGTTCCGTCAACTGGCGTTACTTTCAACAGTTTATTTTTAGTCTCCTGTATCGTCAACTGGTGTAACTTGGAACAGTTTTTTTTAGTCTCCTGTTCCGTTAACCTCCGATAACTTGGAACAGTTAATTTTTAGTATACTGTTCATTAAACTGGGGTAACATGGAACAATTTGTTTTTAGTATTCTGTACCATCAACTGGGGTAAATTGGAACAATCTGTTTTTAGTATACTGTACCGTCAAATTGGGTAACTTCCAACAATTTGTTTTTATTATCATGTACAGTCAACTGGGGTTACTTGGAACGGTTTGTTTTTAGTATCCTATACTGTCAACTGGGTTAACTTGGAACAATTTGTTTTTAGTATCCTGTACCGTCAACTGGGGTAACTTGGAACAGTTTGTTTTTAGTCTCCTGTACCGTCAACTGGGGTAACTTGGAACAATTTGTTTTTAGTATCCTGTACCGTCAACTGGGGTTACTTGGAACAGTATATTTTTAGTCTCCTGAATCGTCAACTGAGGTAACTTGGAACAATTTGTAATTAGTATCCTGTACCGTCAACTGGGGTTACTTTGAACAGTTTATTTTTAGTTTCCTGTACCGTTTACTAGGGTAACTTGGAACAGATTATTTTTAGTCTCCTGTACCGTCAACTGGGGTTACTTGGAACAGTTTATTTTTAGTCTCCTGTATCGTCTACTGAGGTAACTTGGAACAGGTTGTTTTTTGTCACCTGTACCGTCAACTGGGGTTACTTTGAACAGTTTATTTTTAGTCTCCTGTATCGTCTACTGAGGAACTTGGAACAGTTTGTTTTTAGTCTCCTTTACCGTCAACTGGGGTCACTTGGAACCGTTTATTTTTAGTATCCTGCACCGTCAACTGGGGTAACTTGGAACAGTTTATTTTTAGTCTCCTGTACCGTCAATTGAGGTAACTTGAAACAGCTTGTTTTTAGTATCCTGTACCGTCAACTGGGGTTATTTGGAACAGTTAATTTATAGTCTCCTGTACCGTCAACTGGGGTAACTTGGAACAATTTGTTGTTAGTATCCTGTACCGTCAACTGGGGTTACTTGGAACAGATTATTTTTAGTCTCCTGTATTGTCTACTGTGGTAACTTGGAACAGTTTGTTTTTCGTCTCCTGTACCGTCAACTGGGGTTTCTTGGAACAGTTTATTTTTAGTATCCTGTACCATCAATTGAGGTAACTTGGAACAGATTATTTTTAGTCTCCTGTACCGTCATCTGGGGTTTCTTGGAACAAATTATTTTTAATCTCCTGTATCGTCTACTGAGGTAACTTGAACAGTTTGTTTTTCGTCTCCTGTACCATCAACTGGGGTTACTTGGAACAGTTTATTTTTGTATCCTGTACCGTCAACTGGGGTAACTTGGATCTATTTTTTTTAGTCTCCTGTACCGTCAACTGAAGTAACTTAAAACAATTTGTTTTTAGTATCCTGTACCGTCAACTGGGGTAACATGGAACAGTTTGTTTTTAGTCTCTTTTACCGTCAACTGGGGTAACTTGGAACCATTTTTTTTAGTATCCTGTACCGTCAACTGGGGTTACTTGGAACAGTTTATTTTTAGTATCCTGTACCGTCAACTGAAGTAACTTGGAACAATTTGTTTTTAGTCTCCTTTACCTTCAACTGAGGTAACTTGGAACAATTTGTTTTTAGTATCCTGTACCGTCAACTGGGGTAACATGGAACAGTTTGATTTTAGTCTCCTGTACCATCAACTGGGGTAAATTGGAACCATTTTTTTTAGTATCCTGTACCGTCAACTGGGGTTACTTGGAACAGTTTTTTTTAGTATCCTGTACCGTCAACTGAGGTAACTTGGAACAATTTGTTTTTAGTCTCCTGTACCGTCAACTGAGGTAACTTTGAACCATTTTTTTTTGTATCCTGTACCGTCAACTGGGGTTACTTGGAACAGATTAATTTTAGTATCCTGTACCTTCAACTGAGGTAACTTGGAACAATTTGTTTTTAGTCTCCTGTACCGTCAACTGAGGTAAGTTGGAACCATTTTATTTAGTATCCTGTACAGTCAACTGGGGTTACTTGGAAAAGTATTTTTTAGTATCCTGTACCGTCAACTGAGGTAACTTTGAACAATTTGTTTTTAGTCTCCTGTACCGTCAACTGAGGTAATTTGGAACAATTTGTTTTTTGTAACCTGTACCGTCAACTGGGGTAACTTGGAACCATTTTTTTTAGTACCCTGTACCGTCAACTGGGGTTACTTGGAACAGTTTATTTTTAGTATCCTGTACCGTCAACTGAGGTAACTTGGAACAATGGATTTTTTGTATCCTGTACCGTCAACTGGGGGAACATGGATTAATTTGTTTTTCTGTACTGTCAACTGGGGTTACTTGGAACAGTTTATTTTTATTCTCCTGTACCGACAACTGGGTTAAGATGGATCAATTTGTTTTTAGTATTCTGTTCCGTCAACAGAGGTAACTTGGAACAATTTGTTTTTAGTATCCTGTACCATCAACTGGGGTAACTTGGAACAGTATGTTTTTAGTCTCCTGTACCGTTACCTGGGGTAACTTGGAACAATTAATTTATAGTCTCCTGTACCGTCAACTGGGGTAACTTGGAACAATTTGTTTTTAGTCTCCTGTACAGTCAACTGGAGTAACTTGGAACAGATTGTTTTTAGTCTCCTGTACCGTTAACTAAGGTAACATGGAACAATTTTTTTTAGTATCCTGTACCGTCAACCGGTGTAACTTGGAACAGTTGTTTTTTAGTCTCCTGTACCGTCAACTTTGATGTCTTCGAACAAATTGTTTTTAGAATCCTGTACCGTCAACTGGGGTTTCTTGGAACAGTTTATTTTTAGTCTCGTGTATCGTCAACTGGAATAACCTGGAACAGTTTGTTTTAAGTCTCCTGTACCGTCAACTGGGGTAACATGGAACAGTTTGTTTGAGTCTCCTGTACCGTTAACTGGGGTAACTTGGAACAATTTGTTTTTAGTCTCCTGTACCGTCAACTGGGGTTACATTCAACAGTTTTATTTAGTCTCCTGTATCGTCAACTGGTGTAACTTGGAACAGTTTGTTTTTAGTCTCCTGTTCCGTCAACTGGGGTAACTTGGGACTGTTAATTTTTAGTATACTGTACCTTAAACTGGGGTAACATGGAACAATTTGTTTTTAGTATTCTGTACCATCAACTATGGTAACATGGAACAATCTGTTTTTAGTATCCTGTACCGTCAACTGGGGTAACTTGGATCAATTTGTTTTTAGTATCCTGTACCGTAAACTGGGGTAACTTGGAACAATTGGTTTTTAATTTTGTACCGTCAGCTGGGGTTACTTGGAACAGTTTATTTTTAGTCTCCTGTATCGTCAAATGGGATAACCTGGAACAGTTTGTTTTTAGTCTCCTGTACCGTCATCTGGGGTAACTTTGATCAATTTGTTTTTCTGTATCATGTAAAGTCAACTGGGGTTACTTGGAACAGTTTGTTTTTAGTATCCTGTACTGTCAAGTAAGGTTACTTGGAACAATTTGTTTTTAGTATCCTGTACCGTCAACTGGGGTAACTTCGAACAATTTGTTTTTAGTATCCTGTAACGTCAACTGGGGTTACTTGGAACAATTAAATTTTAGTCTCCTGTATCGTCAACTGGGGTAACTTGGAACAGTTTCTTTTAGTCTCCCGTTCCGTCAACAGGGGTGAGTTGGAACAGTTAATTTTTAGTATCCTGTACCTTCAACTGGGGTAACATGGAACAATTTGTTTCTAGTATTCTGTACCGTCAACTGGGGTAACTTGGATCAATTTGTTTATAGTATCCTGTACCGTCAAATGGGGTTACTTGAAACAGTTTATTTTTAGTATACTGTACCGTCACTTGGGGTAACTTGGAACAATTTGTTTTTAGTATCCATTACCGTCAACTGGGGTAACATGGAACAATTTGTTTTTAGTATCATGTACAGTCAATTGGGGTTACTTGAAACAGTTTGTTTTTAGTATCCTGTACTGTCAACTGGGGTAACTTGAAACAATTTATTTTTAGTATCCTGTACCATCAACTGGGGTATCTTGGATAAGTTTGTTTTTAGTCTCCTGTACCGTCAACTGGGGTAACATGGAACAATTTTTTTTGTATCCTGTACTGTCAACTGGGGTTACTTAGAACAGTTTATTTTTAGTCTCCTGTATCGTCAACTGAGGTAACTTGGAACAATTTGTATTTAGTATCCTGTACCGTCAACTGGGGTTATTGGACAGTTAATTTATAGTCTCCTGTACCGTCAACTGGGGTAACTTGGATCAATTTATTTTTAGTCTCCTGTACGGTCAACTGAGGTAACTTGGAACAGTTTATTTTTAGTCTCCTGTACCATCAACTGGGGTTAGTTGGAACAATTTATTTTTAGTATCCTGTACCGTCAACTGGGGTAACAAGGAACAGTTTGTTTTTAGTCTCCTGTACCGTCAACTGGGGTAACTTGGAACCTTTTTTTTTAGTATCCAGTACCGTCAACTGGGGTTAATATGAAGGGTTTATTTTTAGTATACTGTACCGTCAACTGAGGTAACTTGGAACAATTTGTTTTTAGTCTCCTGTACCGTAAACTGAGGTATCTTGGAACAAATAGTTTTTAGTATCCTGTACCGTCAACTGGAGTAACTTGTAACCATTTTTTTTAGTATCCTGTACCGTCAAGTGGGGTTAATTGGAAGAGATTATTTTTAGTCGCCTGTATCGTCTACTGAGGTAAATTGGAACAGTTTGTTTTTAGTCTCCTGTACAGTCTACTGGGGTTACTTGGAACAGTTTATTTTTAGTATCCTGTACCGTCAACTGAGGTAACTTGGAACAATTTTTTTTTTAGTCTCCTGTACTTTCAACTTAGGTAACATGGAACCATTTTTGTTAGTATCGTGTACCGTCAAATGGGGTTACTTGGAATAGTTTATTTTTAGTATCCTGTACCGTCAAATGAGGTAACTTGGAACAAATTGTTTTTAGTCTCCTGCAACTGTCAACTGGGGTTACTTGGAACAGTTTATTATTTGTATCCTGTACCGTCAACTGGGGTAAATTGGATCAATTTATTTTTATTCTCCTGTACCGTCAACTGAGGTAACTTGGAACAGTTTATTTTTAGTCTCCTGTAACGTCAATTTAGGTAAATTGGAACAGTTTATTTTTAGTCTCCTGTACTGTAAACTGGGGTTACTTGGAACAGTTTATTTTTAGTCTCCTGTATCGTCTACTGAAGTAACTTGGAACAGTTTGTTTTTCGTCTCCTGTACCATCAACTGGGGTTACTTGGAACAGGCTATTTTTAGTATCCTGTACCGTCAACTGGGTTAAATTGGATCAATTTTTTTTAGGCTTCTGTACCGTCAACTGGGGTAGCTTGGAACATTTTGTTTTCAGTATCCTGTACCGTCAAGTGGGGTAACTGGGAAGAATTTGTTTTAAGTATCCTGTACCGTAAACTGAGGTTACTTGGAACAGTTAATTTTTAGTATCCTGTACCCTCAACTGGGGTAACATGGAACAATTTGTTTCTAGTATTCTGTACCGTCAACTGGGGTAACTTGGATCAATTTGTTTATACTATCCTGTACCGTCAAATGGTGTAACTTGGAACAATTGGTTTTTAGTATCATGTACCCTCAACTGGGGTTACTTGGAACAGTTTATTTTTAGTCTCCTGAACCGACAACTGGGTTATGATGGAACAATTTCTTTTTAGTATCCTGTACCATCAACTACAGTAACTTGGAACACTTTGTTTTTAGTCTCCTGTACCGTTACCTGGGGTAACTTGGAACAATTAATTTATAGTCTCCTGTACCGTTAACTAAGGTGACATGGAACAATTTTTTTTAGTATCCTGTAACGTCAACCGGGGTAACTTGGAACAGTTAGTTTTTATTCTCCTGTACCGTCAACTTTGGTGTCTTCGAACAAATTGTTTTTAGAATGCTGTACCGTCAACTGGGGTTACTTGGAACAGTTTATTTTTAGTCTCGTGTATCGTCAACTGGGGTAACCTGGAACAGTTTGTTTTAAGTCTCCTGTACCGTCAACTGTGGTAACATGGAACAGTTTGTTTGAGTCTCCTGTACAGTTTACTGGGGTAACTTGGAACAATTTGTTTTTAGTCTCCTGTACCGTCAACTGGGGTAACTTCTAAACATTTTGATTTTAGTATCCTGTACCGTCAACTGGGGTTACCTTCAACAGTTTTTTTTTTAGTCTCCTGTATCGTCAACTGGTGTAACTTGGAACAGTTTGTTTTTAGTCTCCTTTTCCGTCAACTGGGGTAACTTGGAACAGTTAATTTTTAGTATACTGTACCTTAAACTGAGGTAACATGGAACAATTTGTTTTTAGTATTCTGTACCATCAACTATGGTAACATGGAACAATCTGTTTTTAGTATCCTGTACCGTCAACTGGGGTAACTTCGAACAATTTGTTTTAGTATCCTGTACCGTCAACTGGGGTTACTTGGAACAGTTAAATTTTAGTCTCCTGTATCGTCAACTGGGGTAACTTGGAACAGTTTCTTTTAGTCTCCCGTTCCGTCAACAGGGGTAAGTTGTAACAGTTAATTTTTAGTATCCTGTACCCTCAACTGGGGTAACATGAAACAATTTGTTTCTAGTATTCTGTACCGTCAACTGGGGTAACTTGGATCAATTTGTTTATAGTATCCTGTACCGTCAAATGGGGTAACTTGGAACAATTGGTTTTTAGTATCATGTACCCTCAACTGTGGTTACTTGGAACAGTTTATTTTTAGTCTCCTGTATCGTAAACTGGGATAACTTGGAACAGTTGGTTTTCAGTCTCCTGTACCGTCAACTGGGGTAAGTTGGATCAATTTGTTTTTAGTATCCTGTACCATCAACTGGGGTAACTTGGATCAATTTGTTTTTAGTATCCTGTACGTCGACTGGGGTAAATTGGAACAATTAGTTTTTGTATCCGGTACTGTCAACTGAGGTAACTTGGAACAGTTTATTTTTAGTCTCCTGTAACGTCAATTAAGGTTAATTGGAACAGTTTATTTTTAGTCTCCTGTACCGTAAACTGGGGTTACTTGGAACAGTTTATTTTTAGTCTCCTGTATCGTCTACTGAGGTAACTTGGAACAGTTTGTTTTTCGTCTCCTGTACCATCAACTGGGGTTACTTGGAACAGGTTATTTTTAGTATCCTGTACCGTCAACTGGGTTAAATAGGATCAATTTTTTTTAGGCTTCTTTACCGTCAACTGGGGTAGCTTGGAACAGTTTGTTTTCAGTATCCTGTACCGTCAAGTGGGGTAACTGGGAAGAATTTGTTTTAAGTATCCTGTACCGTAAACTGGGGTTACTTGGAACAGTTTATTTTTAGTCTCGTGTACCGTCAACTGGGGTATTTGGAACAGTTTGTTTTAAGTCTCCTGTATCGTCAACTGGGGTAATTTGGTACAGTTTGTTTGAGTCTCCTGTACCGTTAACTGGGGTAACTTGGAACAATTTGATTTTAGTTTTCCTGTACCGTCAACTAGGGTAACTTGGAACAGTTTGTTTTTAGTCTCCTGTACCGACTACTGGTGTAACTTGGAACAGGTTGTTTTTAGTATCCTGTACCGTCAACTGGGTTAATTGGAATAATTTGTTTTAAGTATCCTTTTCCCACAACTGGGGTAACATAGAACAATTTGTTTTTAGTATCCTTTAACGTTAACTGGGGTAACATGGAACAATTTGATTTTAGTATCCTGTACCGTCAACTGGGGTTACTTGGAACAATTTGTTTTAATATCCTGTACCGTCAACTGGGGTAACTTGGAACAGTTTGTTTTCAGTCTCCTGTAACGTCAACAGGGGATACTTGGAACAGTTTATTTTTAGTCCCCTGTACCGTCAACTGGGGTAACATGGAACAATTTGTTTTTAGTATCCTGTACAGTCAACTGGGGTTACGTGGAACAGTTTATTTTTAGTCTCCTGTACCGTTAACTGGGGTCATATGTAACATTTAGTTTTTAGTATCCTGTACCGGCAACTGGGATAACATGGAACAATTTGTTTTTAGTATCATGTACCGTCAACTGGGGTAACTTGGAACATTTTATTTTTAGTATCCTGTACCGTCAACTGGGTGACATGGATTAATTTGTTTTTCTTTATTGTCAACTGGGGTTACTTGGAACAGTTTATTTTTAGTCTCCTGTACCGACAACTGGGGTAACATGGAACAATTTGCTTTTAGTATTCTGTTCCATCAACAGAGGTAACTTGGAACAATTTGTTTTTAGTATAGTGTACCGTCAACTGGGGTAACTTGGAACATTTAATGTTTAGTATCCCGTACCGTAAACTGGTGTAACTTCGAACAGTTTGTTTTTAGTCTCCTGTACCGTTAACTGGGTTAACTTGAACAGTTTGTTTTCAGTTTCTTGTAATGTTAACTGGGGTAACTTGGACAATTTTTTTTAGTCTCCTGTACCGTCAACTGGGGTAACTTGGAACAGATTGTTTTTAGTCTCCTGTACCGTTAACTGGGGTAACATGGAAAATTTTTTTTAGTATCCTGTACCGTCAACCGGGGTAACTTGGAACAGTTTGATTTTAGTCTCCTGTAACGTCAACTAGGTTAACTTCGAACAATTTGTTTTTAGTATCCTATACCGTCAACTGGGGTTACTTGGAACAGTTTATTTCTAGTCTCGTGTATCGTCAACTGGGATAATCTGGAAAAGTTTGTTTTAAGCCTCCTGTATCGTCAACTGGGGTAACTTGGAACAGTTTGTTTGAGTCTCCTGTACCGTTAACTGGGGTAACTTGGAACAATTTGTTTTTAGTATCCTGTACCGTCATCTGGGGTAACTTGGAACAGTTTCATTTTAGTCTCCTGTACCGTCAACTGGGATAAATTCGAACAATTTGTTGTTAGTATCCTGTACCGTGAACTGGGGTTACTTTCAACAGTATATTTTTAGTCTCCTGTATCGTCAACTTGTGTAACTTGGAACAGTTTGTGTTTAGTCTCCTGTTCCGTCAACTGGGGTAACTTGGAACAGTTAATTTTTAGTATACTGTACCTTAAACTGGGGTAACATGGAACAATTTGTTTTTAGTATTCTGTACCATCAACTGGGGTAACTTGGAACAATCGGTTTTTAGTAACCTGTACCATCTACTGGGGTAACTTGGATCAATTTTTTTTAGTATACTGTACAGTCAACTGGGGTAACTTGGAACAATTGGTTTTTAGTATCATGTACCGTCAACTGGGGTTACTTGGTACAGTTTATTTTTAGTCTCCTTTATCGTCAACTGGGATAACTTAGAACAGTTTGTTTTTAGTCTCCTGTACCGTCATCTGTGGTAGCTTGGATCAATTTGTTTTTCTGTATCATGTAAAGTCAACTGGGGTTACTTGGAACAGTTTGTTTTTAGTATCCTGTACTGTCAACTAGGGTAACTTGGAACAATTTGTTTTTAGTATCCTGTACCGTCAACTGGGGTAACTTCGAACAATTTGTTATTAGTATCCTGTACCATCAACTGGGGTAACTTGGAACAGTTAATTTTTAGTCTCCTGTATCGTCAACTGGGGTAACTTGGAACAGTTTGTTTTTCGTCTCCTGTTCCGTCAACTGGGGTTACTTGGAACAGTTTATTTTTAGTATCCTGTACCGTCAACTGGGTTAAATTGGATCAATTTTTTTAGTCTCCTCTACCGTCAACTGGGGTAACTTGGAACAGTTTGTTTTTAGTATCCTGTACCGTCAAGTGGGGTTACTGGGAAGAATTTGTTTTAAGTCTACTGTATCGTCAACTGGGGTTACTTGGAACAGTTTTTTTTAGTATCCTGTACCGTCAAGTGGGGTAATTTGGAACAATTTGTTTTTAGTATCCTGTACCGTCAACTGGGGTAACTTCGAACAATTTGTTTTTAGTATCCTGTACCGTCAACTGGGGTTACTTAGAACAATTTGTTTTTAGTATCCTGTACCGTCAACTGGGGTAACTTCGAACAATTTGTTTTTAGTATCCTGTACCGTCAACTGGGGTTACTTGGAACAGTTTATTTTGAGTCTCCTGTATCGTCAACTGGGGTAACTTGGAACAGTTTGTTTTTCGTCTCCTGTTCCGTCAACTGGGGTTACTTGGAACAGTATATTTTTAGTATCCTGTACCGTCAACTGTGTTAAATTGGATCAATTTTTTTTAGTCTCCTGTACCGTCAACTGGGGTAACTTGGAACAGTTTGTTTTTAGTCTCCTGTACCGACTACTGGGGTAACTTGGAACAGTTTGTTTTTAGTATCAATAACCGTCAACTGGGTCAACTTGGAACAATTTGTTTTTAGTATCCTTTTCCCACAACTGGGGTAACATGGAACAATTTGTTTTTAGTATCCTGTACGGTTAACTGCGGTAACTTGGAACAGTTTGTTTTTAGTATTCTGTACCGTCAAGTGGGGTAACTGGGCTGAAATTGTTTTTAGTATCCTGTACAGTCAACTGGGGTTACTTGGAACATTTTATTTTTAGTATCCTGTACCGTTAACTGGGGTAACTTAGAACAAGTTGTTTTTAGTCTCCTGTACCGTCAACTGCGGTATCTTAGAACAGTTTGTTTTTAGTCTCCTGTAAAGTCAACTGGCATAACATGGGACAGTTTGATTTTAGTCTCCTGTACCATCAACAGGGTTATTTGGAACTGTTTGTTTTTAGTCTCCTGTACCTTCAACTGGGGTAACTTGAAAAGTTTGTTTTCAGTTTCTTGTAACGTTAACTGGGGTAACTTGGAACAGTTTGTTTTAAGTATCCTGTACCGTCAACTGGGGTAACTTGGAACTATTTGTTTTTAGTCTCCTGTACAGTCAACTGGGGTTACTTGGAACAGATTATTGTTAGTCTCCTGTACCGTAAACGGGGGTAATATGTAACATTTAGTTTTTAGTATCCTGTACCGTCAACTGGGATAACATGGAGCAATTTGTTTTTAGTATCCTGTACTATCAACTGGGGTAACTTGGAACAGTTTATTTTTAGTATCCTGTACCGTCAACTGGGGGAACATGGATTAATTTGTTTTTCTGTACTGTCAACTGGGGTTACTTGGAACAGATTTATTTTTAGTCTCCTGTACCGACAACTGGGTTAACATGGAACTAATTTTTTTAGTATCCTGTACCGTCAACTGGGGTTACTTAGAAAAGTTTATTTTTAGTATCCTGTACCGTCAACTGAGGTAACTTGGAACATTTTGTTTTTAGTCTCCTGTACCGTCAACTGAGGTAACTTGGAACAATTTGTTTTTAGTATCCTGTTCCGTCAACTGGGGTAACATGGAACAGTTTGTTTTTAGACTCCTGTACCGTCAACTGGGTAACTTTGAACCATTTTTTTTAGTATCCTGTACCGTCAACTGGGGTTACTTGGAACTGTTTATTTTTAGTATCCTGTACCGTCAACTGAGGTAACTTGGAACAATTTGTTTTTAGTCTCCTGTACCGTCAACTGGGGTAACTTGGAACCATTTTTTTTAGTATCCTGTACCGTCAACTGGGGTTACTTGGAACAGTTTATTTTTAGTATCCTGTACCGTCAACTGAGGTAACTTGGAACAATGGATATTTAGCATCCTGTACCGTCAACTGGGGGAACATGAAATAATTTGTTTTTCTGGACTGTCAACTGGGGTTACTTGGAACAGTTTATTTTTAGTCTCCTGTACCGACAACTGGGTTAACATGGAACAATTTGTTTTTAGTATTCTGTACCGTCAACTGGGGTAACTTTTTTTAATTTGTTTTTATTATCCTGTACCGTCAACTGGGGTAACTTGGAGGAATTGGATTTTAGTATCATGTACCCTCAACTGTGGTTACTTGGAACAGTTTATTTTTAGTCTCCTGTATCGTCAGCTGGGATAACTTGGAACAGTTTGTTTTTAGTCTCCTGTACCGTCAACTGGGGTAACTTGGATCAATTTGTTTTTAGTATCCTGTACCGTCAAATGGGGTAACTTGGATAAATTTGTTTTAAGTATCCTGTACCGTCAACTAGGGTAACTTGGAACAATTTTTTTTGTATCCGGTACCGTCAACTGGGGTTAATTGGAACAGTTTATTTTTAGTCACCTGTATCGTCAACTGGGGTAACTTGGAACAGTTTGTTTTTAGTCACCTGTACCGTCAACTGGGGTAACTTGGAACAGTTTGTTTTTACTATCCTGTACCATCAACTGAGGTAACTTGGAACAATTTATTTTTATTATCCTGTACCGTCAACTGGGGTTACTTGGAACAGTAATTTTTAAGTCTCCTGTACCATCAACAGGGGTCACTTGAAACAGGTTGTTTTTAGTACCCTGTACCGCCTACTGGGGTAACTTGGAACAGTTTATGTTTAGTACCCTGTATCGTCAACTGGGTTAACTTGGAACAATTTGTTTTTAGTATCCTGTTCCCACAACTGGGGTAACATGGAACAATTTGTTTTTAGTATCTTGTACCGTTAACTGGGGTAACATGAAACAATTTGATTTTAGTATCCTGAACCGTCAACTGGGGTAACTTGGAACAATTTGTTTTTAATATCCTGTACCGTCAACTGGGGTAACTTGGAAAAGTTTTTTTTTAGTATCCTGTACCGTCAAGTGGGGTAATTGGGAAGAATTTGTTTTTAGTATCCTGTACCGTCACCTGGGGTTACTTGGAACAGTTTATTTTTAGTATCCTGTACCGTTAACTGGGGTAACTTAGAACAAATTGTTTTTAGTCTCCTGTACCGTCAACTGCGGTAACTTAGAACAGTTTATTTTTAGTCTCCTGTACCGACAACTGGGGTAACTTGGAACAGTTTATTTTTTGTCTCCTGTACCGTCAACTGGGGTAACATGGAACAATTAGTTTTTAGTATCCTGTACAGTCAACTGGGGTTACTTGGAACAATTTATTTTTTGTCTCCTGTACCGTCAACTTGGGTAATATGTAACAATTAGTTTTTAGTATCCTGTACCGTCAACTGGGATAACATGGAACAATTTGTTTTTAGTATCCTGAACTGTCAACTGGGGTAACTTGGAACAGTTTATTTTTTGTATCCTGTACCGTCAACTGGGGTAATATGTAACAATTAGTTTGTAGTATCCTGTAACAACAACTGGCATAACTTGGGACAGTTTGATTTTAGTCTCCTGTACTGTTAACTGGGGTCATATGTAACATTTAGTTTTTAGTATCCTGTACCGGCAACTGGGATAACATGGAACAATTTGTTTTTAGTATCATGTACCATCAACTGGGGTAACTTGGAACATTTTATTTTTAGTATCCTGTACCGTCAACTGGGTGACATGGATTAATTTGTTTTTCTTTATTGTCAACTGGGGTTACTTGGAACAGTTTATTTTTAGTCTCCTGTACCGACAACTGGGGTAACTTGGAACAGTTTATTTTTTGTCTCCTGTACCGTCAACTGGGGTAACATGGAACAATTAGTTTTTAGTATCCTGTACAGTCAACTGGGGTTACTTGGAACAATTTATTTTTTGTCTCTTGTACCGTCAACTTGGGTAATATGTAACAATTAGTTTTTAGTATCGTGTACCGTCAACTAGGATAGCATGGAACAATTTGTTTTTAGTATCCTGAACTGTCAACTGGGGTAACTTGGAACAGTTTATTTTTTGTATCCTGTACCGTCAACTGGGGTAATATGTAACAATTAGTTTGTAGTATCCTGTAACAACAACTGGCATAAATTGGGACAGTTTGATTTTAGTCTCCTGTACCGTCAACTGGGGTAACAAGGAACAATTTGATTTTAGTATCCTGTACAGTCAACTTGGGTTACATGGAACAGTTTATTTTTAGTCTCCTGTACCGTCATCTGGGGTAATATGTAACAATAAGTTTTTAGTATCCTGTACCGCCAACTGGGATAACATGGAACAATTTGTTTTTAGTATCCTGTACTGTCAACTGGGGTAACTTGAAACAGTTTATTTTTAGTATCCTGTACCGTCAACTGGGGGGAACATGGATTTATTTGTTTTTCTGTACTGTCAACTGGGGTTACTTGGAACAGATTTATTTTTAGTCTCCTGTACCGACAACTGGGTTAACATGGAACTAATTTTTTTAGTATTCTGTTACGTCAACAGTGGTAACTTGGAACAATTTGTTTTAAGTATACTGTACCATCAACTGGGGTAACTTGGAACAGTTTGTTTTTAGTCTCCTGTAACGTTAACTTGGGTAACTTGGAACAGTTTATTTATAGTCTCCTGTACCGTCAACTGAAGTAACTTGGAACAATTGGTTTTTAGTATCCTGTACCGTCAACTGGTCTAACTTCGAACAATTAATTTTTAGTATCCTGTACCGTCAACTGGGGTAACTTGGAACAGTTTGTTTTTAGTCTCCTGTACCATCAACTAGGGTAACTTGGAACAGTTTGTTTTTAGTATCCTGTACTTTCAACTAGGGTAACTTGGAACAATTTGTTTTTAGTCTCCTGTACCGTTAACTGGGGTAACTTGGAACAGATTGTTTTTAGTCTTCTGTACCGTTAACTGGGGTAACATGGAACAATTTTTTTTAGTCTCCTGTACCGTCAATTGGGGTAACTTCGGGACAATATGTTTATAGTATCCTGTACCGTCAACTGGGGTTACTTGGAACAGTTTATTTTCAGTCTCGTGTATCGTCAGCTGGGGTAACCTGGAACAGTTTGTTTTAAGTCTCCTGTACCTTCAACTCGGGTTAACTTGGAACAGTTTGTTTGAGTCTCCTGTACCGTTAACTAGGGTAACTTGGAACATTTTGTATTTAGTATCCTGTACCGTCATCTGGGGTAACTTGGAACAGTTTGATTTTAGTTTCCTGTACCGACTACTGGGGTAACTCCGAACAATTTGTTTTTAGTATCCTGTACCGTCAACTGGGGTTACATTCAACAGTTTATTTTTAGTCTCCTGTATCGTCCACTGGTGTAACTTGGAACAGTTTGTATTTAGTCTCCTGTTCCGTCAACTGGGTTAACTTGGAACAGTTAATTTTTAGTATACTGTACCTTAAACTGGGGTAACATGGAACAATTTGTTTTTAGTATTCTGTACCATCAACTGGGGTAAAATAGAACAATCTGTTTTTAGTATCCTGTACCGTCAACTGGGGGAACTTGGATCAATTTGTTTTATAGTATTCTGTACCGTCAACTGGGGTAACTTGGAACAATTGGTTTTTAGTATCATGTACCGTCAACTGGGGTTACTTGGTACAGTTTATTTTTAGTCTCCTTTATCGTCAACTGGGATAACTTGGAACAGTTTGTTTTAAGTCTCCTGTACCGTCATCTGGGGTAACTTGGATCAATTTGTTTTTCTGTATCATGTAAAGTAAACTGGGGATACTTGGAACAGTTTGTTTTTAGTATCCTGTACTGACAACTAGGGTAACTTGGAACAATTTGTTTTTAGTATCCTGTACCGTGAACTGGGGTAACTTCGAACAATTTGTTTTTAGTATCCTGTACAGTCAACTGGGGTTACTTGGAAAAGTTTTTTTTTAGTCTCCTGTATCGTCAACTGGGATAACTTGGAACAGTTTGTTTTTAGTCTCCTGTACCGTCAACTGGGGTAACTTGGATCAATTTGTTTTTAGTATCCTGTTCCGTCAACTGGGGTAACTCGGATCAATTTGCTTTTAGTATCCTGTACCGTCAACTGGGGTAACTTGGAACAATTTGTTTTTTGTTTCCGGTACCTTCAACCGGGGTTACTTGGAACAGTTTATTTTTAGTCAACTGTACCGTCAACTGGGGTAACTTGGAACAATTTGTTTTTAGTATCATGTACAGTCAACTGGGGTTACATTGAACAGTTTGTTTTAGTATCCTGTACTGTCAACTGGGGTAACTTGGAACAATTTGTTTTTAGTATCCTGTACTGTCAACTGGGGTAACTTGGAAAAGTTTGTTTTTAGTCTCCGGTACCGTCAACTGGGGTAACTTGTAACAATCTGTTTTTAGTATCCTGTACCATCAACTGGGGTTACTTGGAACAGTTTATTTTTAGTCTCCTGTATAGTCAACTGAGGTAACTTGGAACAAATTGTATTTAGTATCCTGTACCGTCAACTGGGGTTACTTTGAACAGTTTATTTTTAGTTTCCTGTACCGTCAACTGGGGTTACTTGGAACAGTTTATTTTTAGTATCCTGTACCGTCAACTGAGGTAACTTGGAACAATGGATATTTAGCATCATGTACCGTCAACTGGGGGAACATGGAACAATTTGTTTTTCTGTACTGTCAACTGGGGTTACATGGAACAGTTTATTTTTAGTCTCCTGTACCGACAACTGGGTTAACATGGAACAATTTGTTTTTAGTATTCTGTTCCGTCAACAGTGGTAACTTGGAACAATTTGTTTTTAGTATCCTGTACCATCAACTGGGGTAACTTGGAACAAATTGTATTTAGTATCCTGTACCGTCAACTGGGGTTACTTTGAACAGTTTATTTTTAGTTTCCTGTACCGACAACTGGGGTTACTTGGAACAGTTTATTTTTAGTCTCCTGTACCGACAACTGGGTTAACATGGAACAATTTGTTTTTAGTATTCTGTTCCGTCAACAGTGGTAACTTGGAACAATTTGTTTTTAGTATCCTGTACCATCAACAGGGGTAACTTGGAACAGTTTGATTTTAGTCTCCTGTACCGTTAACTGGGGTAATTGGAACAGTTTATTTATAGTCTTCTGTACCGTCAACTGGGGTAACTTGGAACAATTTGTTTTTAGTATCCTGTACCGTCAACTGGGGTAACTTGGAACAATTAATTTTTAGTATCCCGTACCGTCAACTGAGGTAACTTGGAACAGGTTGTTTTTTGTCTCCTGTACCGTCAACTGGAGTTACTTGGAACAGTTTATTTTTAGTCTCCTGTATCGTCTACTGAGGAACTTGGAACAGTTTGTTTTTAGTCTCCTGTACCGTTAACTGGGGTAACTTGGAACAGTTTATTTATAGTCTCCTATACGGTGAACTGAGGTGCCTTGGAACCATTTTTTTAGTATCCTGTACAGTCAACTGGGGTTACTTGGAACAGTTTATTTTTAGTATCCTGTAACGTCAACTGAGGTAACTTGGAACAATTTGTTTTTAGTCTCCTGTACCGTCAACTGAGGTAAGTTGGAACCATTTCTTTAGTATCCTGTACCATCAACTGGGTTTACTTGGAAAAGTTTATTTTTAGTCTCCTGTACCGTCAATTGAGGTAACTTGAAACAGTTTGTTTTTAGTATCCTGTACCGTCAACTGGGGTTACTTGGAACAGTTAATTTATAGTCTCCTGTACCGTCAACTGGGGTTACTTGGAACAGATTGTTTTTAGTCTCCTGTACCATTAACTGGGGTAACATGGAACAATTTGTTTTTAGTATCCTGTAACGTCAACTGGGGTTACTTGGAACAGTTTATTTTTAGTCTCGTGTATTATCAACTGGGGTAACCTGGAACAGTTTGTATTAAGTCTCCTGTACCGTCAGCTGGGGTAACTTGGAACAGTTTGTTTGGGACTCCTGTACCGTTAACTGGGGTAACTTGGATCAATTTGTATTTA